>WTXI01000202.1:0-68086 GCA_022376515.1 Lactifluus volemus
GGGCTGACTCCGTTTCACTCAGCATCATCGCGGGCACCTTCATGTTGTCGAGTTCTACTTCGTTGTGATGCAATCACGATGTCGGCGTTCAGAATGCGAACGGACAGACCGCATTGATCCTAGCATCCCGGAGGGAAACTTGACGTTGTGCGCTTCTTAATCGATCAAGGAGCAGACTTGAATTCCCCGTGCAAACATTTATGGGTCGCGTTACACTGGGCAACTCAAGAGGGTCATCTTGACATCGTACAGCTGCTTCTAGACCGCGGTGCAGACGTCAATGTACAGGGAAACCACCTTTGTACTCCACTGCATGTGGCTTCGCAGAATGGGCATATCCAAGTGGCACAATTGCTAGTTGATCGTGGGGCAATTGTCGATTCTTGTAATGATCAACAGCAAACACCGCTTCACTGGTCAGCTGGAAATGGGCAAGTCGAAGTCGTACACTTCCTACTCGAGTCAGGAGCGAATGTACATGCGACGGATAAAGCCGGCTGGACTCCGTTACACAAGGCATCATGGAATGGCCATCTCAAGATCATCGGGTTGTTCCTCAGTCGAGGTGCAGATCTCAACTCACGGGATCGCGCCAATAAGACTGCCGCAGATTTGGCATCGGAGAATTATAAGGTCAAGGTTGCAGACTTCCTGGTGAAGTGCAAAGGAGACGAGAATGTTCGGAATGGGATATGCTCAACTGGATTGGATATAATTCTGCACGACACTAATGAAGAGGACATCACGGAGCCAACTTCACTACATGCTGCGGTCGCAGAGGGCAAACTTGGCGTTGTGCAGTCGCTTCTTGTACGTGGGGCAGATGTCAATGCACGAAATGCAGAACATCAAACTCTGCTGGAACTGGCATCAGAAAGGGGGCACTTCGATATTGTGCACTTATTGATTGAGCGCGGCGCGGAGGTGGATTCACGGAGCCGTTTTGGGTGGACCCCGTTACACGAGGCATCTCTAAATGGGCACACTGATGTGGCGCGGTTGTTGATTGACCACGGTGCGGATGTGAACGCCAGGACCCAAGATAGCTGGTCTCCCATTCATTTCTCAGCAGTCGCGGGACAATTCGACGTTGTAGAATTGTTACTTGCACGAGGTGCGAACCCGCATTATCTCACCTATGACGGTCGATCCGCATTCGAATTGGCGAGAGGAAAAGGATACCGTGAAGTTGTACACCTACTCAGAGAGCAAGATGCAAAGTAAGCATAGCACTTACTAATAAGGTGCGATGAATCATTATATGGGCGCTGATTTGAGGGCTAACTTGAATCGCTTGGTCCATAGCGGCACTGGCATCCACCGTGATGGCTCAGTGACTCTGTGTCTTCGGCTATCCCCATCCACCTTCCAGACTTGCGCTTCAAATTGCGCGCCGCTTCAAGGTTCACGTTTACTATACTTTCCACCTTGCGTTGCTAAGTAGTTGTACTTTTGTGGTTTTACTATCGCTTTCTTACTTCTACTTTACTCATTCGTTGACCTTGATCATGCATATATACTCCTAGTCCGCCGTCATATGACCGTGTTGCGTTCTCTCCTCTTAGTTTCTGTATGACCCTTCCTTGGTATCTTGGAAAGCCTCTGAACGATTCGAAGCCTTGCGTTGCTAAATTCTAGTTTTTAACTTGATTTAGTTTGTTAGTTACCTTGCTTGCAAGGTATTCTTGGGGGGTCGTAATTCGCCTTCTTACTAATGCCCTTATGTGATGCCTTTCCCGTGACTTTTTTCTTTTTTGGGACTTCCGTCCTTCCTTTTTGGGTAACCCACTTCGGTTTTCGCCGAATTATCTTCCTTTTCTGGACGTGCCGCAACATAAAAAACATAGGATTGACCTCCTAACGAGTATGTTGTTCGCACGGTAACGTGACTCCTGTCATTACATGATCATGTTGTGCGGGTGCTCTTCCTCTTCTTCCTCTTGGTGCGTGTCTTCCTTTCCTCTGCGCTGGGCCCAGATACAAACAAGATGTGCACAGAGTGGGCAGAGAAACTTGATCGCATTAGGGTCGAGGTCAGGGGGCTGTGGGTGATCAGTAAGACCACATTTGTGTTTGTTTTGTCCAAAGCTTTTCCTAACATGCCCCTCGACGGTCTACTTTCCACAAACGAATAGGTCTGGGACAAGCTGTGCTTCAGCGCAAGTGGTCATGAATAGACCTCACGGACATGCGATTCGCGATTGCTGTTGAGGAACAACTCCAGTCTCTTCTGAACGTCGTGCCTCACTCGGCCTCGGGTGCCTGGTCGCTGCCGGTTTGTCCCCGCTTCATCCTCGTCGTTGACTTCGTCCCCTCGTACACCAACCATGTCTGACTTGATTCTCGTCAACAGCTTGCGCATTGTCTTCCACGATGCCACATTGCATCTTGTCTCCCATGCCATCGTCATATGGTAATTCATCCACATAACGTGCTTACGCCGACACGAAGCTTAAGGAGGGGAGGAGGAAAATCTAAGACCGCGTAGCAGATCTAAAACTCAAGCTCCCACAGACCGCCGCAGGAAAATGAAAACATTGACACTATAATAAAGGGAGAGTGAGGTGGCCAAATCGGCAAGTCGCTACAAGGTTCGAATGTACCACCCGCCCACCCACTTTTCCGCCACAGCCACTTCCTACGACTCACATGCGCCCATGGGAGACCAGGATCGCAAGGACCTTGCAGACCTCGCGAATGAAAAGCCCAGTCTGGACATTTTCCGCAAGGAGGGCTTTGAGTTCTAGACGACGCATTGTTTGGGACATGTCACTAGCAGCACACAACCATCTGAAGTCTACAATTCTTATAAATTTTTGTCATACTGCAACATGAAGAATTTTTCCAAAGTATCAATGGTCGCCTGCTTTTCCCTCGGGGCGACGGGTCTTGAAGTTTCCCCGTTTACGCATGCCCTTGATAAGCTCTTCGACATTGTGACTTGCCTCCTCCGATGAGCCGACACGTTTCCGACCTACACGACAAAAGCTCGCTCAGTTCCTCCCACAACAAAATGGAATGATGCGGCGAGCAAGCACTTATCGACGATGGCCCAATTACTTGTCCTCGGAATCCGCAACGCCTCAATCTCGATCACCCATCCACATATAGGCTCAACGATGCCAGCCACATCCTGTACAGCGCATAGGAGGATGAGGGTGAGTTGCCCTCCTCCCCGCCACCACCGCCACCAAGGATGAGCGTCTCTGAATCGACGGCACATAAAGATATGTCCCGCGCGCGATTGAAACGCGCGTCGAATGACCACGCACAGCACGGAATGGAGAGGTAGCACGAAGCGCGGAACCGTGTCGCCACTGGCATGTGCACCACCGGCACCAGCACCACCGTTATGACGGGATGTGTTGTCGCCCGCGTCACCGGCGGTGACTCCGTCTGCAGTGCGTACCAAAGTTTGGAAGACTCTTGATCGGTGGGGCGTGGGTTTGAGGAAGCGGTGGGGGCGATCGTTCTAATGGCAAGTGGGCGGGCATAGAGGAAGAAACGTTAAGCGTGGTGAGGAGAGCAAAGAGAGCACTCATACGGCGCTCTTGACATCCCACGATTCCCCTTCGTGAACCGAGCTTCTTTTGAGACCTCTGCCCCCCAGATACAGCGTCAGTCCCTTCTGGCATCTTATTGGCTGGGCGGTGAGATAACATGAGTCGCCGCTGGTCCTCACAAAAGCACTTAGTGTCACTTTGAAGATGTGGGAAGTGGAGGCTGTGAGAGAGGCTCGGGATTCTGGGTCACCAGGGGAATGTAATATCATATTGCAAAGAATGCGAAGGTAAGGAAGAAAGCTATGTTGTTTGTTTTGAGTTCGATAAAAGACCTGCATGTCAAATGCAACACCTCAGTTGAGGAGCTCAGTAGTGTTGAATGGTTGTGATATAAGTACGGGACTTGATGGGCAACAAACCTAAGTTACTTAGGGCAACAACAGCTTAGAAATATGCGTAGTGTTCAACTGAAACGCAAGCTGAAAAGCCCTACTATTGTACACGCAGGTGCAGTGACGGTGTAGGTAATGTCAGGCACACGGTACCTTTCGTGTCCATTTTTACAGGAGTTGAATCGAGACAAGGTCACTAGTGGTACTGTCCTCCAAGCAAGGTTTCTGCCGACAAGGTCGGCACTTCTAGTTTGAATTCCAGAGCTTTTTGAAATTACTGAGAACGCATTATTATAATCGCTGTAAGACACCAAACGTTCCGCACAAACCACCAGGCGCTCCAGTCGGGCGCGCCCACGCGCGGGGTTTTCATGTATGGGTTGAGCGCATGGTCGGGAATCGAAAGCAGTGCGTAGTAGCCCCGCGGCGAGGACGATGTGTGCGGAAGAACTGTGATGGTGAGAGATGGGAGATAATACTGTAAATGATACCGTTTTCCAGTGGATGAAAACGAAAGATTCTTGGGCGCAGCGGTAGTTCAGAGGGGGTGTCTCCGTCGCGACGAGGAAGCATGGGGCAGTAGTTATTTCTTTGCGAAGACGTCAATGTTTGGTGATTTACCGTATAAGTACAAGTAATGTATCGTCGGGCGGCGTGAGCCGATTACAGTAGAGAGATAAATGGAGAAAGGGGGGGGGGTTCGACCCTTTCTTGTCGGTGCCGCCGGTACTACTCAAAAGGTTTTTTTGCTTCTATCGCGTTCGCGAGACGCCAGCGCACATCGTCGGCGGAAGGCGAGCTACTAGTACCAAGTAGCACAAAAAACATCGTCATGACCTATTTTTTGTTTTTCAGGAACAGGAGTCTACACGGGTTCCTTCAAGGGTTTCCCCCGCGGAATAGGTCTCATATACAGAAATATAGATCATAAATAGGATGGAAAGTTTAAAAAATGGACATATGGTGGAGTTCTCGCCGGAGTTACCGTGCCAGTGGACGGCTTGACGTTTTTTTAGGGGGCAAAGCTGTGAAGGCCGCGCCGCGCCGCGCGACGTTATTAATAAAAGGGAGTAACTGTAGTACAGTATGGTGGGTTTTGTTCGCCCCCGTAGTTGTCGTAGGGATGGGTGAGTCAAGGGTAAAAACAAACGAGAGGTATGGGAATAAAAGTCTCTTCGCTCACTTGGTACTGTGCATCCTTTTTCTCTCACAACTCATGGTGAAACAGGTCATCCGCGGGAACGCCGGGTGACCTTTTTTTTCTTTTTTTTGGTTAAAAGGGATATGCCTCTCCTTTGCTCGCTTCCCATCTGGGCACGACGAGTTAATTTTAGAGTTGTAGGGAAAGCTTGGGTGTTTGCGATAATGGTCATACGACCTAAAATAGGATTACATATACGGGGAAACCCTTTTTTTAATTTTTTTTAAGTCTACATTTATATTCCGCAACATGTGGCTATGACAAAGACGTAGTCCCCGGGGTGGGATAGTAAAGGGGGCCGAGGAAGTAAGGAGCGTAGTGCTGTACTCAACGTTTTCGTGGTTGTGTGGTGGGGGAAGTCTATTGTAGGGTTCACAAGTACACTAATTACCATTTTCTGGCGCCTGCTCCGGCAGGGGATCTGTCCCGGGTCCCAGACTTGCCTCGGGAGCATGCAGGCGCGGGTCGATTTGATGAACAGGCTCACAGCCTTTCCTCCTTGGGCCATGCTCAGTAGGATGGGGAGTGAGAGGTCGCGATCCACCGGTTGGAGGATGACGCGACGGGCGTCATCGTAGAGTGGGCAGGCCGTGATGATGTGTTCGACACTTTGCATGGGTGCCCTGCAGGTGCAGCTCGTGGTGATTTCTGGGCGGAATTTGGCCGTGTACGACCCAATGAAGGCATGGCCCATAATGAGCCTCACGAGGGTGGAGAAGACCGCCCTCTCGTGTCCCTTCGATCCTTGGATTACCGGCAGGATTTTGCCGTTCGGTGATGTGGGGAGGACAATGTAAGTTTGAGAGTGGCGATTGTTGTTCAGCCGGCGGTTGGCCCATGTGTCGATTGCTGAGGCTTTGGCTTGACGACGTTGATAGCTGATGGTGAGCGGTTCACGGTGGTTGAGCGGGAGCGGGCGCGGGGTGATCGTGTTTGTAAGGTGCTTGACGCGAACGAAGCTGTGTAGCGAGCGGTCTTGTGGTGCCCAGACTACCTGGATTTTGAGGTTCCTCTTTAAGGAAAGGAGAATGTCAGCCTTCTGTCTGAATGAGAGAGAGAAGGGTTGGCCTGGGTGAGGGCCAGGCTTGGTTATGTTGGAGATGGCAGTGGAGACTGTGGAGTCAGGGGAGATGAGGACGAGGTGGGTAGTAGGGAGGATAGTAAGGATAAGTGAGATACCGGTGTCAAGGGCTGCGAGCTCGGTGTTGAGCACCGCAACCGTAAGCCCTAGGGGGCGCTCGGAGTGGCCGATTTCTCCGCCGTTGCCATAGGCCACGGCGGCCGCGATACCGATAGGGGAGTTGTCTTCTCTGTCAGCGTTAGTGAGGGCACCTCGGCAGAAGATCGCCACTGGGGACCATTTCGGCTTTGAAGGAGGTAACCCAACGTTTTCGGTCTTCTCCGCAGCGGACTTGGGGGGCCTGGGTGAGTCGGTCATCCCATCCGCGCAGGTTCCACGGCGCGAGGGCATGCGGGCGAAGGCGGGGGCTGTGTGTCGGGACGAGATCGGCTAGTTCTGTTAGGCGAGAGCGGGCAGGGCGGTTATGGGCGGGGAGGAATGGGAGTGGGAGGTCTACTTCTGTGGTGCTGCTCCAGTCACTGCCTAGGCGTTTGAGCAGTTGGCTGCCGCATGGGAGGCGGTATAATCTGAGGGCAGAGTTCTTTATCAGCAGTTTGATACAGATGTCAACGGGATAGATGGCCATGAGTTGGTGTAATAGCTCACGTACCAGATATGATGCGAATGGCCTCATTTTGAGCTGTTTGACGTTGTTTGACAAGGCCTAGTTGGCCCTTGTACCAGAGCTGCACACCGTAAGTGAGTACCGGGAGGCATATGGCCAGGCGCCACCTGGCAAAGCCGAGAACTCTGACTGAGTTTCTAAGGAGTTGGAGTGACTTGAGAGTGGACTTGACACGGTTGACAACAATGGAAATGTGTTGCTTCCACTGGAGTTTGAAATCGATGTGGAAGCCTACTAGATAGCGGACGCAGTTAGTGACATCAATTCTATAATAGGAGAGTCGGGCGTACAGCCAGTGAGCGGGGACGGGCGAAATAAATGAGCTCGGTTTTTCGGGCTCGATACCAAGTCCCGATCGCATGAGCCATTCTTCGCACTCGGTTGTAGGGCCTGTAGGGCCGAGCGGAGGCGGTGGCTGACGGAGTCGTATGATGCGCCACACGCAAAGAGAAGGCCATCGTCCACATACATGGAGAGGCTCGAGTTGTTCCACTGGTGCATTTTGAGAAGGAGGGGGTAAGTGTAGATGATGGAGAGGACTGGAGAGATAGGGGAGCCTTGCGGGGCGCCAACAATGATGGAGATGAGGTCGGAGACGAAGCCGTTGAAGCGGAGTTTGACAGAGCGAACGACTTGAGCCATGAGGTCAGTTCGAGGGGGAAGCCTAGTGACTGGAAGACATGGATAAGTCGGTTTTGGTTAATGTTGTCAAAGAGGAGGGCTACACAGACTAGCCTGAGGTTGTTGCCCCGCTGGGAACGCCTCACGTGGTAAGTTATTTTGGTAACCCTGCTAAGCCGGGTCGGGCCTGTCCCTGCCCATTTGCCGTGCTATCTCACCCATCCCAGTGCTGACAGGCCATTTCGATGATGCTTCCATTCGTTATCTCCTCTGTGTGCCAGACTCGGAGTCTACGCTAGGCTATAGACATATGTCCCCAACAGGAGATGATGTCAAGGACGATATCCTGGGTGCGATGTCCTATTAGTGTGTGGTTCACCTCAACGCCATTTCTTCTTTCATGCTTTCTCTTCTAGATGCGGACAATGCTTGCTTTGGCATGCTCTGGGTACAGGAGTAGAGGTACTGTATGTGCTCTTAAGTGTGGTGCGTTCCGCTTTTTCCTTCCATGTTATTAGTACAGTACACTTGCTCATAATGCATGACATAATAATGCATAATTTTGATAATGCATCGGATTTTGGATCTCCCAACATTGTTCCCACTGTAAATACAACAATAATGCATAATGCATAGACTTAGAGAGGGATTTATGCATTACTAGGGAGGCTAAAATGGGGATTGTCCTGCCCTGTTAGTTGTAGAATCACTCAAATGCTGGCTTTGAAGCAGGCTGGATGACATAAAGTCCAAAAGCCGGCCCTAAATGTTGAATTGGAAAGTGCCTTACATGGTGCGCCATCAAAACAAGGCTGAAAACAGGCCATCACGTGCCAATCTCATCATTCTTTGTCAGCAGCTTGAGCGTGGTTGCATGCAGTACAGTGATCCTGAGTTTTCTCTTGAACTATCTCATAAACTTTGTAGTATATTATACAAAGAAGAACTAGCTAATTCTATTCAAAGTACTCTAGATAGATACTGTAATTCATGTTTTGATTACTGATAGATCTTCAGTACATTAGTTGTCACGCTTTGCAGTGCGTCACATAGCCCAGTCACATAATGTCACATTTTGTGACAGACCCTGTAATGCATATGTCTCATAATGCATAGGGATTTGGCCGCCCCGACAATATGCATTATGAGCAAGTGTACTGTATTGACTAGTTGCGCTGGGCCCACGTAGGTGTACTAGTAATACTAGGATGTGAGAATCGCGTTGCGGGACATTTTAGACGAGAGAAGGATGCAGGAGCTCAGACCTGAAACAAAATTGCGATCCTTTCTCATTCTTTCGGACCTCTGGGTGTTCAACGATGATTTTGATTTCGAAAGTTCACCATTACCTCGGCTGATGTCCTGCACACCATCCTCGACTTCCAGTCACGCGTACTTTTGTCCATGCTTCTTCCATGGGTGAATCCCGCTACCCATGTAACCATAATAGCATTGACCTCCGAGTATCCCTTGTCCAGACACACATACTGAGTTCCTTCGATCTTGGGACAGGTGATCTCTCGTGTGCCGAGGACGTACGGGAAGAGGTGAGCAGACCAAACGAGTAGAGTACTGAAAGTGATATGATAAGGAAGGATTTTAGTCTCGTTATCGGTTATGTGCGCGTTTCAGAGAGCATATATATTCTTTTTTTTTTTTTTGTGAAGCGATGTATTAGGCAGTTGAAGATAGTAACTAAGTTACCTAACAGCACTACCAATGCGCTGGAGTGGGCCGTGTGGCCCGAAACCCGAAGGAGGACAAAAATGCATTTATGCACACCCCTGGTATGGGGTAGTGTGTTGGAATATGAGCCCGGAGGCAAAAGCCTTATGTTGTAATGTACAGAAGGTACAACTTTTGTTAGGGACTAGCTGTTCCTAGTTCCTAAGATAGGGTCAAGTGTTCAGGAGGGACCAACGGAGATGTGAGTCTGAGTTGGGTCTAGCTAAGTTATTGTTGTAATATAAACTCAGCGAAAAAGAAAAGAAAAACGCTATTATTTCTTTGTATCTAACCTGTTGTAATATAAACTACGTTGTAGGTTAGGTGACGGTGCTATGATGAAGCGAGGAAGATAATACTACTCACCTCAGCGAAAAAGAAAAGAAAAACGCTGAGGGAAGGGAGAAAACGCACAATGCGCATTTATGTACTGATGGCCTGATGGGTACCATGTGAAACAAGCTGTGGAGCGGAAGGTACTCGAAGGGCACGAAAATGGGCAGGGTAAGCCCGAGTAAGGTAGCAAGAGTGCAAAATAGTCTAAACTACGAAGGCGAAGGATCATCAACAGTGGTGGTCCGTGCGCGGCCACTTTAGGGCTGGTCAATAAACGAAGATGAAATCACAACACACCCCCTCAGACCTCAAAGTGCAAGCCCATTTCGCGAGCAAAACGCTGATGCTTCTCGCGCACTAACCCTTTTGTGAAAATGTCCGCTATCTGATCTCCCGTAGGCACATAAGATAACTCGATGTCTCCGGCGGCAACCCTCTCGCGTAAGAAGTGGTGGCGGAGGTCGATATGCTTGGTTCGATCGTGAAACTCCGGATTGTGGGCGATGGCGATGGCTGACTGATTATCGACGCGCAGAACAGTGGGGGTGGAGATCGTGAAGCCAAGTTCGCAGAGGAGGCGGCGTAGCCAAATGGCTTCTTTGGCTGCATAGGCGACTGCAATGTACTCCGCTTCTGTGCTGGACAAAGCTACAGATGTCTGCTTTTTAGATCCCCAGCTGATGGCGGCACCTCCCAGCATAAACACAAAGCCGGAGGTTGACTTCCTGTCGTTGATGTCGCTAGCCCAATCGGCGTCCACGAAACCGCGGAGAGTGGTGCCTTCGGTAGTCCCACGCCTGAAGACGAGGCGCAGGGCAGAAGAGCCGCGCAAATACTTGAAAACGCGATCCAGCGAGACAAAGTGTGCTGGTCCGGGCGTGGCGTTGTGTCGCCCAAGGGCGCCAACCGCATAGGCTAGGTCAGGTCGCGTTCCCAACATCGGGTACATGAGGGCTCCGACGGCGCTCTGATAAGGCTTCGGGTCGGACTCAGGTTCAGGGAGCTTGCGGAGGTGCTCATTTGCGAGGGCAGGCGTCGCGATAGGACGAACGGATGACTTCCCGAAACGCTCGAGGATCTCGCAAGAGTACTTCTCTTGAGACAAGGAAATCCATCCAGCGGCGCGGTCGCGGGTGACGTGCATCCCGAGAATCCAGGTGAGGTCACCAAGATCAGTCATCTCGTAATGCTGCTTGAGGAGGGCCTTGTCACGCTCGATCTCGCCAAGATCGGTTGAGGCCATGGTTATGTCGTCGACGTAGAGGGCGATAATGGAAATGTGAGGGTCAGCAAAGCGAGTGAAAACCGCATGGTCAGCTTGCGTGTTAGTGTATCCCATGGAGAGCAATCGCGATCTGATATTCTCATACCAGACGCGCCCACCCTGCTTGGTTCCGTAAACAGCCTTTAGCAGTCGCAAGACTGTGCCGCTCGGTGCACCGAAACCAGGGGGGGATACATAAAAATTTCCTCCTTCAACTCTCCGTTGAGATAGGCTGACTTCACATCCATCTGATGCACCTCAAGATTCTTCTCAGCTGCCATTGCGAGGATAACGCGGAAAGAAGCAAACTTCGCGACGGGTGCGAACGTCTCATCGTAATCGACGCCTTCGGTTTGTGTAAAACCTTGAGCAACGATGCGCGCCTTGTACTTCTGGATGCTGCCATCCGGGCCACGTTTGACGCGGAAAACCCATCGGCTGCCGACAATTTTGCGGTCGCGCGGGCGCGGGACGATCTCGAAGACGCCCATTTGCTCGAATGCGTGTCGTTCGTTCTCACAAGCTAAAATCCACTCGGCTGCGTCTGGTCGAGCCATGGCCTCATCGAAAGTGTGTGGGTCACTTCCGGGATCGGCATCGGCGACGGTGACGCGCACGGGGCGCTTGCGGTCGTATGAGCTAACGTCATAGCGGGCATCATCATCGCGAACGGGTGCGTGGATGGAACGCTTCGGACGTGTAGGCGGTTCGAGTGGAGGGGACACGCGCGCAGGCGCGGGTGCTACAGGAGCATGCACCCCGTCATCGATAACATCGTCGTCATCGTCGTTGATCACGACGCGTTCATGCTGAGCACCCCCTTCGTCGAAAATAACGTCGCGTGAGTTGTAGACCGTGTGGGAGGTACGATCGATGAGCTTGAAAGCTTTGTAGTTCGCTGCGAGCCCAAGGAAAACACATTGGTGTGAGTGAGATGCGAGTTTCGATCGGTGCTTCTCTGGGACATGCATATGGGCCTTGCAGCCAAAGATACGGAGGCGCGATACGTTGGGTTTATTGCCGCTCCAAGCTTCCTCAGGTGTAATACCGGGGAGCGAGCGCGTTGGCAAGTGGTTGTGTAGGACGGCAGCGTACTCGAGGGCATCGTACCAAAAGGAATCGGGGAGCGCGGCGTCGCTAAGCATGGCTCGCGCCTTGTCAAGTAGTGTGCGGTTCATGCGTTCCGCAACGCCATTGTGCTCGGACGTGTAGGCCGTGGTGACCTCTTGTCGAATCCCCTTCATTTCGAAGTAACGAGTCGGTACATTACCCGTGTATTCGCCACCGCCATCGGAACGCAACGCCTTCAGCTGTTTTCCCGTTTCGCGCTCAGCTCTCGCTACAAAAATCTCCAGGTGGCGGAGAAGATCAGATTTCAATCTCAAGCCTGCGACGGAGACCTTGCGAGTTTTATCATCTGTGAATGTCGCGAAGTATTCGAAACCTTGACGCGATCGAGTCGGGAGTTTGCCGCAGATGTCGGAGAACACGCGGCCCAAGATTTTGGTCGCGCGCGTACCAGTCATCTTTGAAATGTCGGTGCGGGTCTGTTTTCCGACTAGGCATGGTTCGCAAATTGGGGTTGCGCTCGTGGTACCTTCTATGGTAATCCCCTCAACTATTCCCTTCTCGGCAATTCGAACGATAGTGTCGGCGCTGACATGTCCGAGTCGCCGATGCCAAGTGGCGAGGGTGGCTTTGGAGCCGGCGTCCTCGCTAAGGAAAACGGTTTCATGAGGTGCGGGAGGATTCTCATTCTCGTGCGGCAACACGTCGACGTTGGCAATTCGGACCCTTTCCGGGACGGTGGTTTTGATGTCCATAATGTAAAGATTCGAGGACATTCGGCCATGACAGGTGATGACACCTGACTTGTCCCGGAGGAGGCAAGAGTCGTTGCTGAAGAGCAAGCTGGCCCCGTGTTGCGTCAAATAAGATACCGAAAGCAAGTTTCCGTGCAGGTCGGGAACGAAAAGAACCTCCTGGAGGATTGCAGTCCTCCACTGGTCATTGGCGTACATGCGGACACGTATGCGTCCAACGCCTGTAGCCAAGATGGAGCGAGCGTCACCTAGCGTTACCTTGATAGGGACAGAGAGCGGGGAGAAATGCGTGAACCACGAGCGATTGCAGGACATCGTGCGAGACGCTCCCGAATCAAGGATCCAGGACTCGAGAAGGGAGGCAGAAGGGTGCGACGGACGGGCTTGGTAAAGGAAAACCTCCTCGTCGCGTGATGACGCTACTGCCACTTTCGCAGAGGCGGGCGCAGTAGTCGAGGTGGAAGGAGGGGTTGACGCCGTTGCCGGTGTCGCGGTCGTTGCCTTCGCTTCCTTTTCTTTCTGTGCCTTGAGTTTTCGGCACTCACTGACGTCGTGGCCGGTGTAGTTGCAGTGGGTGCAGCGTTTTTTCTGCTGCTCCTTGCGTTTGTTCCGGTCGCCCTTCCCCTTGTCCTTGTCGGAGTCCTTCTTTTCTGACTTTTTCTTGCCGTCTTTGCCCTTTTTGGCGGCCTTCGCGTAGAAAGCGGCCGCTCCGTCGCCGGACTCGCGGATGCGTGAGTCTTCGTCTGTAAGGATGCGCAATTTGATGTTCTCGGCCGTTTGGTCGAGAGGGCTTAAGTTGTTGAGGACGATCTTGAGCATTCTATGAGACGCGGGGAGGGCGTTTGTGATGGCGTGAGCGATTTGTTGGTCAGTAAAAGGGGACCCGGCTTCGGCAAGGCGGTGTGACGCGTCGATCATGGCGTTGATCTGAGGTTCGAGGGGTTCGGAATCGTTGAGAGGCGTGCTGAAGAGTCTGTTCATCAGCTGAGAGATTTTGTGCCCCCCTCGTCCTTCAAAACGCGCGGAAAGACATTCGAGACACTCCTTCGCTGTCTGGGCATGGAAGATAAGGTGGGCCGGTTCTCCGGTGAGCGACAAGGCGATGAGGGAGAAGGCCTGTTGGTCTTTTTCATCCCATGCGGCAGATTCGACAGGGTAGAGGAAGGAACTCGGTCGCGGGTCGTTAAGAACAGTCAGAAGTTTATAGCTTCTGAGGACGACGCGCATGTGGAAGCGCCATACAGAGAAATTGCTGCCGTCTTGCTCGAGCGGAGGGATGTCGTACCGTTGCGAAATGACCGTTGGAGCGGCCATTGCAGGTGGTGGACGAGCCTGTGGGATCGGAGCCTGCTGAGGTGCCGGCGGAATCGCGGCCTGCTGACGTGCGAACGGTATTCCCGCAAATGGGTGCATTGGCGGAATTCGTGGGTTCGGTTCCGGATAATGCAATGGTCGGATCACATCAGGAGGGGATTGCGAACGAGCTGGCGTGTTCGCAGCCGAGGTCAGAGGGGATCTCACGTGTGCGGAGCTGGCAGCGGAGCCGTGGAAAGAACCGTGGACGGAGCCAGCAGGGCCGGCGACAGCGTTGTCGTCGTCTGCGTTTTGGTCGACGTCCGGGGGTTGTTGTGCCGCGGCATGTTGTGCGGCGGCTTGGCTCATGCTTCGAGTGATGGGCGACAGTGTGACCGAGAAGCTCAGGTGGAGACTCGGGTCTCAGAATCTGTTGTAATATAAACTCAGCGAAAAAGAAAAGAAAAACGCTATTATTTCTTTGTATCTAACCTGTTGTAATATAAACTACGTTGTAGGTTAGGTGACGGTGCTATGATGAAGCGAGGAAGATAATACTACTCACCTCAGCGAAAAAGAAAAGAAAAACGCTGAGGGAAGGGAGAAAACGCACAATGCGCATTTATGTACTGATGGCCTGATGGGTACCATGTGAAACAAGCTGTGGAGCGGAAGGTACTCGAAGGGCACGAAAATGGGCAGGGTAAGCCCGAGTAAGGTAGCAAGAGTGCAAAATAGTCTAAACTACGAAGGCGAAGGATCATCAACAGTGGTGGTCCGTGCGCGGCCACTTTAGGGCTGGTCAATAAACGAAGATGAAATCACAACAGTTATAGCACTTAGAGAGCTTCAAGAGGGGAGAGGATCACAAGGGGATTTGTGAGGAGGTTCAAGAGGCTAGTATTGGAGAGAAGTCCAAGCTGGAGAGCAAGGACACAAGTCAAGAGATCTTTATATACTGTACAAGGCAAAGGGCGAGTGACATCAGTAATGATGTCATGAGCCTGGGTCTAACTACGACGTCATCGAAGTTCTAGGCAAATGATGTCATGAGAGTCACTGTGAGTCAAGAACACACCGTTCTGTGTCGTACAAGGTGAGGCTCTGTCCATAAGCGAGAATATGGACGGAAATGAAAAACATGAGGCAGTAGGGAGGTAGAGGTCCAGACAAATCCATAACATTACCTCCCGTCTTAGGTGGTTGTCCCACTAACCACTCAGCACTCCCAGAAGGAGGGGTCCAAGTTATGGACGTTGTCGTCGTAGTCATCGCTATACCAGTTCTGCTCAGCGTCGTAGTCGGCCTTTGCATCCTTTGCCCAAGCGGCGGGGCAGCGGTGACTCTTGTAGTTCTCGTGGTTCGTCCCTACGAGGCACTCTCCACCCTTTGTTACGGAATGCAGGACAAGTTGGACCTTATGCTTCCTAAACACGCTTACTCATTCTGATGACGTCCCTTCCACACTTCTCTTATTGTGCTGACTGATCCTATTGTTCTGACTCTCTATTGTTCGTCCCGTTCTGCCCAGTGTTATTGTCCCAAGTCTCCATTGTTCGCGTTCCCTATTGTTCTTGACCTCATGCTTATTGTCCACCCTAGTTTGGTAGAACAATTAGCATAGATTGTATACATAGGCCTCAGCTGGTAGCTTGTACCCCAGCTTCGGCTTTAACCTGAATCGACTTGTTTCCCTCTCCTGAAAGACAGAACTCTCCTCTCCTCCCTCTCCCTTTTCTCTTACCCTCCTACACGCCCTAATAAGGCTACTGAAGCTTGGTGGTTGTGCTACAACACCACAGGGCTCTGCGCGTCGTTGCCTTGAGCAACCCTGAGCCTAGGTCTTCGGAGAGACCAGAACTACTCGAACCCTTGTTGGGACCCGGCCCTAGTCGAGCCGTAACACCCTTGCGAGGGCATTTGATGTGGGGGGTCCAGCAGCGCGTGGTGACGTGCCCGAGCTTGTGGCAGATGCCACAACGCGTATTAGGCGGCTGCCACTCCTTGGCCTTCTTCTTCCCCTTCATGTCGCGTGCGCTGGTATACGGTTTCTTTGTGGTGCGGCGGGGGTGTTCTTCTTCGCTGCTTCTGGCTCCGCCGCGCATGCGTGTCCCTCCTACTTCGTTGGGAAGGGGACGAGGAGGCAGCGGTGGGGTGCCAGGGACGACGATGGGCGGCGGGGAGTTGAAGTGACAGGGTGGTGGTCCTCGTATGTCTGCTCTGTCACTAAGGATAAAGGGGAGGAGTCTGGTGGTCGTCCCAGTAGTCCCAAGGTGCCGGATACTGTCCTTGTGCTTCTTGCGGAGGGTGCTGAGGTTCTGTCCCAGTTTCCTCCCTTCCTGCTTCAATCGCTCCTTCTCTTCCACTGTCCATCGGTAGCGCTGCACCTCTGCTGTCAATCCCGGGTCTCCTAGTTGCCTGAGTGCCTCGTTGACGGTGCGGCGGAAGACATGGGTAGGGTGGAACAGGACGAGGTCGTCACGACCCGTCTGCTTGTCTGGATGGCTGCGGGCATTAAGGGGGGCTTCGAATGGTCCTTCTCCCGTCCTGGTGTACCCGGTGATGTAGGAGTTGTCCCTCATAGCGAACTTGACAAACTCCATCTCTATGAATCCTCCCGACTCCTCGTCTTTTATCGTGAAGGAGTAGTCATGGGGGTCATCTTCTTTGTAGTGGTGGAACCCTGCAGGGGTGGGGATGGTTCTCTCTGGTATGGGGGTCATGACTCTGGCGTGAGGAGGGGTAGGGAGACATGGTATTTCTTGGATGTTGTCGTCGTCATCCACCGCAGTCTCAGAGGGTGTGGCTGGTACGTAGTGAGGAGAAGAGGGGGCCTCGGATATCGGGGAGGCGTCTCTACCCATCAAGAGGTCCTGAATGACCTGGACGTCGACCTGGGCAATTGCTGCGAGGAAGTCCCTATCCTCGGGGCTATAGACCGCTACTGGGCGGCGAGGAGTAGTGGGAGAAGTGGGCGAAGCGTTATTGGGGGAGGGAGGCATCAGAGGAGAGATTTGGATGGATCGGATGATGACTCGTTTCCTTCCTTTGGGCTTTGCTTTTATGTCTTCTGCGAGTGCCTTCTTTGGATGCTTCTGGACGAATTCTTTGAGACAATCGGGGGCGCGGATGTTCCCTTCTGGTTCCCAGGTGTCATGTGCCTCGCTGTAGCCTTTCCATCGAACTCTATATTGGCGCTTCCTATTGTTCTTACCTCCCCTCCACCGCATGTCGAGGATTTGATCCACCTCGTACTCCATTTCACCTTCGATCAGGTCAGGTGGAGGTTCTTCAAAGTTCTCACCGTGCTCCTCCGTCTCCTTATATGGCGATAGGAGGGAGGCATGGAAGACGTTGTGTATCTTCCATGAGGCAGGGAGTCGCAGTTTGAAAACCACTGGGGACACGACCTTGGTTACAAGGAAGGGTCCATGCCGCTTGTTGCTTAGTTTGGCAGTAGGGTGTGTCGTCTTTAGATTAGTCCCTTCTAGCCAGACCTTCTCGCCTTCATGGAAAGGCCTGTAGTTACGTTGTCTCTTCTTCCTCTGGGCGTAACGTTGCAACATGTTTTGAGCAGCTCTGATCGATCGTTGAGCCTGTTCTCTCACACGTTCTAGGGTGCGTTGTCTATCTTCCAGAAGGGGGACGTTGGTTGTAATCGGTTGGTCCGGTAGAGAAGGGGTGTGTCCCATGAGGAGTTCAAATGGTGTCTTGTTTGTGGTGGCGTTGGGCCATGATCTTTGTACATATTGCGCCATAGGTAGCCAGGTTGCCCAGTCGTCTTGTTCGTAATTCCCATAGATCCTTAAGTACTGCTCCAGCCATTGATTGGTGCGTTCCGATTGTCCGTCTGTCTGGGGGTGGTAAGCTGTACTGAGGTTCTGAGCTGACCCTAGTATTCAACAGAGTTCTCGTGCAAAGTTAGCGGTGAAGCGGGGATCTCGGTCCAAGATAATCTTTCTAGGGGCTCCATAGTGGGGGAACACATGTTCGGCATACAGTGAGGCCACCCCTGGTGCGTCTATGGTTTTGTTACAGGGGAGAAAAACAGCTGCCTTGGTGCAGTCGTGGTCGGTGATCGTGAGGATGGAGTTGTATCCCTTTGACAGGGGTAGGTCGGTTATCAGGTCTAAAGCTATGGTTTCGAAGGGGGCGGCGTTCCGCTCTGTGGTGATGGGGAAGACAGGGATCTTAGGTTTGGTAGTACGACTCTTTGTTGCTTGGCAGACAGCGCATCCTTGTACATAGTTTTTGATAAACTGCTTGACGTCGGGCCACCAGTAGTCATGTGTGACAAGTAGGTAGGTGTAAAAAATTCCGGGGTGTCCTGCTGTCTGGTGATCGTGGTAGTGAGTGACTATCTCCCGTCTCAGGGGGTTGTCTACCACGACAACCGGTTTGTGATCATGGAACCAGATGTCGTCTCGTTTGTGCATATGAGGGTGGAGTTCCGACCAATTGAGGAGTTCCGCGGGGGTACGGGTTTGCACTTCAAAGACACATTCTTCGAGGGAGGAGAGGCTGATGGCACAGATGAAGACCGAGTCAGGGAGAACCGTGACATCCTGGTTGTCTTCTTTTCCTTGGTCATAATCTGGGCGGCGTGAGAGGTGGTCTGCTTTGTTGTACTTCCCAGGCTTGTGAATCAGTTTGTAGTTATATTCCGCAAGTCGTGGGATGTAGCGGGCGACTCTCCTGTTGATTTTTTGTGGGTTACGCCAGTGCTGTAGGTTGGCATGATCTGTGAAGACCAGAACCTCGTGTCGCGCTCCCAAGAGGAGGTGTCGCCAGTTCTCTAGTCCTTTGACTACCGCCATTAATTCTTGATCAAAGATGTCGTAGCCTCTTTCAGCTTCATTCAGGGTTTCGGAGTGATAGGCTACTGGCCTCTGCTTCCCGTTGTTGTCGCGTTGATAGAGGATGGCTCCTATCGCGTACTGGGAGGCGTCGACTTCCAGTTCGAACTGTTTGGCCTCGTCTGGTCGGAAGAGCACAGGGTCGCTAGTGACTATGTCAATTAGTTTGTTCAGAGCATCTGTGCACTCTTGCGTCCACTTGAATGCTTGCCCTTTTTTGAGGAGGCTCGTGAGTGGTTTGGCGATGTGAGCGAATCCTCTGATGAACGGTCTTTGGTATCCCAGGACTCCTAGGGTGCTCCGTACTTGGGTCACGGTGGACAGTTGTCGCGGCCACGTCGCTAGGCCACTATGTTTGGTTGGGTCTATGCGGATGGTCCCATCTTTCACGTAGATGCCCAGGTATTCCACTGCATCCTTCTCAAACTCACACTTGGGGAGTTTGAGGAATAGGCTGTGATCGCGGAATACTTGTAGGACCTTCCTCATTATTAAACGATGGCGGGCTGGGTCTTTATGCATGGCTATCAGGAAGTCGTCCATGTATCCATGGCATTCTCCAGGGAACTCATCATAGATGGGCTTGAAGACCCTGTCTGCCATTCGTTGGAAGGTGGCTGGAGAGTTGTTCAGTCCAAATAGCATGACATTGGGGTGGTACAGCCCAAAGGGGGTCTTGAAGGCCGCTTTCCAGCGATCTTCTTCTTTGATGCATATGTTATGGTACCCCGATCGGATGTCAAATTTGGTGAACAGCTCCTTGCCGCTGAGTTCTTCCATGATCTGTTCTATTCTTGGCATGGGGTAGACGTCCCTGACCGTCCACTTGTTGACTTCGCGATAGTCCTGGATGGGGCGGAGACTGCCATCCTTTTTTTTAATGAAGAACCAGGGTGTCGACCAGGGGGAGTTGGATTTCTCGATGTAGTTTTTTTGTTCGTGTTCATCAATCCACTCCTTTGTGGCTTGCTTCTCCACCATAGTCAGAGGGTACACTTTGCAGTTGATGACGTCTGGTGCGTCAGGCTTCAATTTGATTGCGTGGTCCTCTGGTCTGGATGGGGGAAATCTCTTCGCTCCTTCTTCGGAGAAGACGTCGGTGAAGTCTCGGTATTGTGGGGGGATTTCCACCTTCTCTTTGTCTTTATTTGCTTTCTCCGCCCACTGCTGCGCCATGTTGACTTTGCTGACTAGGATGACTTCGTCTCCTTTCCAGGCAGGATCCATGCGTGCCCATCGTACAATTATTTGTTCTTGTCTTTTCTTCACTCGTTCGTACCACTTGGCTTCTAGGTGTACCGGGGGTCCCTTCAGTTGATTGGTCTTCCAGTCGAACTCCGGTTGGAATGTTTTTAGCCAGGGGTACCCTAGAATAATTCGGTCCGAGCCTAGGTTCGAGACGTAGAAGTTCTGCACTTCTTCTTTGTCTCCCTGTCTGATTCTGAGTTCGCAGTAATGGGTGAGGGCTCCTGCAGTATTAGTAGAGCCGTCGGCATTGGTGATGGTTCAGGGGAGGGGGAGTTTTTGGAGGGCGACGTTCAAGAAGGAGGCGGTGGAGGTGTCCATGAGGTTTTCCGTGGCTCCGCTGTCCACAAGGGTTTTTACTTTGGCCATTCGCTGCATGGATCGGTAGGGCACATTCAAAATCATAGAATTCCGAGTCCTAGTACCGATCCGATACAGTTCTATAGCTCTTTCCCAGGCTGGTGGGTTAGAGCCGCCTAAAAACCCTCATCTTTCAGCATGCTATCCATGAGTTCTTCACGCTGCTCCTTGGTCATTCCTCTGACTTTCCCTAGAAAGCTTTTCTTGTCATCGTCTTCTTCCTCTGGTTCTTCGCCTGGCTCCATGGTGGTGGCTTCTTTTGTCACTATGCATTTGGGCGTGGCTTTCCAAGTGTTCGTCTTTCCCTTCTTCTTGGGGCAGGCTCTGGCCATGTGTCCAGTTTCTTTGCAGAAGAAACAAGCTCCTTTCTTCATGAGGTTGTCTTTCTCTGCGTCTGTCATTGCGTTGACTTGGACATTGTCCACGTCCATGGCGTCGGAACGTCGGTCCTTCTGTCTGTTTTTGGCACGTTCTTGCCAGGTGCGTCTGCCGTCTTTGCTTTCTTTGTACTTTTTGACACGTTCCTGGAACCCGTGTGCGCCCCATTCTGCCCATTTGGCTTGCTCGGCTCTTGCCGCATCTGCCCACTGCTGGAAGGTGCGCGGAGCTGGATTGATGTGGTAGAGGGCATTGTGTAATGCCTGCTGGAGCCCTTGTCAGAACATGATGATGGTCCCTTTGTCCTGAAGGCTTCTATTTGCCTTCCGGGCGAGTTCTGTGAAGTCGCTGATGTAGGTGTCTAGTTCTCCTCCCTTCATTTGAAGGTTGGAGAGGTTCATTTCTGCGTTCTGTTCTGCCACCGTGTCCTGAAACGCGCTCCTGAATTCATCCGCGAAAGTGTCCCACAGCCATTGGTTGTCATAACCGACTGGGTTCACGTTTCGCGTCGTGACATTGTGGAGCCATTGGACCTGGGTCCTATTCCAGTTGGCGACTTTGGGTCCTTTGATGTAAGACAGACAGTTGGCGACTCTTTGGTAGGGGAGGGTGAAGGCGTAGTTGAAGGTGTTGTTAAGGCAAAAGAGGTTCCATTCGTCCATAAAGTCATCCGCCTTCTGCCTATCTCCATCAAAAATGGTGGGTGGCCATCCCGTGGGCGCTCCCATGAGGTATCCTGGCCCTGGCATTGGTCCCTGTGGCAGTGTGGGTGGACAGGGGGGTTGTTGGTTCTGGTTTCCCTGTGCTCCCATCGTCTTCACTGCCCTCTCTTATCACATTAAGAGCACGATTGTTCGGGTGTTGGGCGTCGGTTTCGCGCCACCATCCTGCTCTTGCTGCCTCATTGAGTCTGAGTGCGGGACAGGATTTGAGTATTTTGTGGTGGCGGAGTATGGCGTGCCAGACATCGTTGATGAACTCTACGCGGACTGACTCTCCCTCTTGCGCAACGCAGTAACACCAGTCTGTGGGGTTCCAGTATATACCACCTTTTACGTGCGCAGGTAAGTCATCGTTGTATCGAGTGGGCACTGGGATCAGTGTTTCGTCATCGGGGAATTCTATTCTGAGGAGGGTCGCGCTCATATTGCAACTGCAAGTACGCTGACTTCTAAGGCAGTTCTGGCAAAGAGATGAGAATCTAGGTGCCGTCGTGTTCTAGTTCTGGGTCAAGTGTTTCCAATAGGATCGTCTCGCTTCTGTAGTCTTCTAGACTGTTGCTCAGGATCTCGTCTGCTTGCTTAATGGTCTGGGCAAGTTCGTGGAGTTCCGTCTGGAGCCTTCGCTTCTTTTCACCTGTAGCTAGGTCGAGTAGAAGGAGTACTGTGTAGTATTCTTTCTCCACGGAGATCCGGATGGCAAGCGCCTCTACCAGATGTTCAATGCGGTTGTTTGGGGGTTCTGCCACCTTTCAGTGGTGCGTGGGAGCTTGGACTTATGTTAGGGACTAGCTGTTCCTAGTTCCTAAGATAGGGTCAAGTGTTCAGGAGGGACCAACGGAGATGTGAGTCTGAGTTGGGTCTAGCTAAGTTATAGCACTTAGAGAGCTTCAAGAGGGGAGAGGATCACAAGGGGATTTGTGAGGAGGTTCAAGAGGCTAGTATTGGAGAGAAGTCCAAGCTGGAGAGCAAGGACACAAGTCAAGAGATCTTTATATACTGTACAAGGCAAAGGGTGAGTGACATCAGTAATGATGTCATGAGCCTGGGTCTAACTACGACATCATCAAAGTTCTAGGCAAATGATGTCATGAGAGTCACTGTGAGTCAAGAACACGCCGTTCTGTGTCGTACAAGGTGAGGCTCTGTCCATAAGCGAGAATATGGACGGAAATGAAAAACATGAGGCAGTAGGGAGGTAGAGGTCCAGACAAATCTGTAACAACTTTTATATCCCCCAAGGGGGGGGGATTGGACATGTATATATGTGTATGTACATGTATAAAGCCTTCTAGATGGTTCAAGAAAGGGCTCTGAGTAGTAAATGGTATGCTAAAAGGGGGCAGAAGAGCACCCATAAGTAGCAGAAAGTGTACTGTAAAGTGCTATATTAAATAGCCAAATCTGGAGTCATTTACCTTGGCCGAAATTCCCATCTCGCTCGGAGTTGATTTCCAACATAGTATGGGACTCATTGGCAGTGTGACTGTTGGTACTACCCACTAAAAACCTCGTTTCGTGTTATCTGAGCAGGACTGGGTCCTGGATGCTTTGGAGGGGGGGGGCATCACCCCGGGAGTGTTTGTTTAGGTTTGTTGCAGTTTGGTTATGGCGAAACATGGCGCAGCACTATTTTCTTATCGTTTGTCAATCCATCTGTCTGCTTTCCAGCGATTTTTGTCTATGAGAAGGCCTCTTCTCGGGTTATCCAGTCTGGGTTCAGGTCACAGTGTTATTTGTCCTCCATATGTTCTTGATTGGGTTGGGGGAATTGTTGGTGCGCAAATTTTCGTTGCTGTTATTTTGTGCTAGGGAAAGACAGGGGTAACCCGGGGTAACTTCAACCTCTACCCGTACCCGTACCCCTCTATACCCGTACCCTGAGGCACGGGTACGGGTTTACCCGTGATTTAGCCACGGGTAAAATAAATACCCCTACCCAAGGGTGAGGGGTACGGGTTTACCCCTGATTTAGCCACGGGTAAAGTAAATACCCCTACCCAAGGGTGAGGGGTACGGGTATTGTACTTAAGATTTTTTCACAGTTTCAAGATGATAAAAAACATTCAAAAGATTTATTAGACATTGTGTACCCATGATATGAGTCTCAGGCTGTAAGTTGTAACTACATCTTGTCATCTGGCAAAGAAGCTGCTGCTGAAAAGTCCTTAGCATTTATACACCCCACTTCACTCCATGTACCAATGCAAAGGAGGGCTCTCAATGTCTTGGCTGAAAGGCGATTGCGGACATGAGAGCTTAAAAGGCGGCCTCGACTGAACACACGCTCCACTGCAACTGATGATGCTATAGCACTTTGTTAGCCCAAAGATTAAGTGATACTGTAATAGATGGTACACACCTGGAATTGTCAAGTAATCCCTTGCCATGCGCCATAGACGAGGATAAGTAGCTTGATTATCAACCCACCATTGCAGAGGGTCTGTCACAGTCTTCACTCGTGCAGTTGAGAGGTAGCGATCAAACTCATCCATGAGCTCTTCATCATCCAAGCTTGAGTCAGATGACTCAGTTGCAGAGAAGTCACCATCATCAGATGAGTTTGATCCCTAGTGACTCAGAGTAAGCACAAGCAAGTAAACATACAATAGAAAACCTACCAGTGCCTTTGTGCATGCAGGATGCCCAGCCTTCTGAGTGACATAGCTGGCATATAAAGATCTATACTCAGTTTTGACAATGATCTTTGCTGTCTCAATCCATTCCTGTTTCCATCCCTGTTTCTTGAAGTACTTGAGCTTGTACTTGGGATGGAGAACTAAATACAAGCATTCAGAATTGAGCGGGTTGAATAAGTCATAACATACCCATTGCGATGCGATACACTTCTGAGGTGTCAGTCAGTGAGTAATATTTATCCAATAAACCCTTGCCCATCTTCAGTGCGGCTCGAAGTGCTGGAGAGTACTCTTCCTTTTCGCATGCTGCTGTGAGGTTGTCATGCATCCTATCCATGGCTGGGATGACAGCTGCAAGACATGGAGTATCACTTGAAAACTGCAATGTGACTGTTTTGAAGATCTGCAACATAGCAGTTAGTGAAAGTGAATGATCAAGATGCCAATACTCACCTTAAGTGCATCTCGCAGCTGTTTAATAAGTACCCACTCTGACTGTGTAATCACACAGTGCCCAAGCTTCATGGATCGATTGTCTGTAAGTTGGTTAATCAGATCTTGAAAGGTGTATGCAAATTTGAGCATTTCATAAGTTGAATTCCAGCGGGTCAGAACATCACGCGGCATGATGTAGCGGCAGGAGGGAGGCTTCTTCGAGTCATCAACACTTACAGGAAGTCGCTTGATGGCCTTGTTCCATTCCGGCATAAGTTTGGTGGGTGACTTCGTAATGGCAAAGGCAAACTTTCGAAGCTGTGGCAGCCAAAGCGTGATTAGTGGCGTGAGCACGTGAAATTCGATGGCGCTAACCTTCTGCAAAACACTGCCAAATTGTGCAGTCGAGTTGGCAACGTCGTCTATCTCCTCCGAGTCCTCCCTCATCTCCTTCTCGACCTCAGCCAATTCCAACTCCATATCTGCGTCGTCGTCGATATCTTCCTCATCAATCTCGTTATCTCCCTCATCAATGTCGTCGTCTGTGTCATCCGAGAGCTCTGAGAGCTCTAAGTCGCTCTCATCAAGGTCGTCTTCTGTTTGTTTGGCATGGGCTTTCGATAAATCGAACTGACGCAAGACGATCTTGGCTACCAGGTTCACGATATGTGCAAAACATCGAACACGGTTGGCCGGACCAGGAAAGTGATCGAGAACGCGCGCAAGCTTCCTGGTCATCTTGTCGTTCGCTGACGCATTGTCGCAGGTGATGCCGAGGACCTAGAACGATTTGGTAAGTCTTCCTGTTTTTCTTTTGAAGAGGGGTAATCATACCTTGTCTGACACTTTGAATTTCTTGAGGACTTTTGCGAATGCGATGGCGAGATTGGTACCCGAGTGTGATATGGCCAATTCGACTATATCCAAGAGGATACATATCGGCCGGCCGTTTTTTTCGAAGTGGACGGTCACGGCGATGAAAGGTTTGTGATTGGGGGACGTCCAGGCGTCCGTTGCGAAGTTCAAACGGCCATCATATTCCTACCAGCCAGGTAAGTCTGATTTACATTATTCAGGACCAAGGATGGGAACTGACTCGCAACATCTTTATTATATTCTTTTTGGCACTTCGGAAGATGGCATGAACATCACGTGCAACTGTCCGCGACGACGGAATACGCAAATGTGGGCGCCCGGTCTTCATTAGGCGATGAAACCCGGCATCGTCAACAGTGGACATGGACCGCACGCTCTCTGCGATCCATTGGACGCAATCAACCCTGTCAGGCATTCGTAAGTCTTCCGCATCGTGACATGACGGTCAACTCACCGTGTTTCCTTGTAGGTTTGCTGGCGTGTCGAGTACGCCACCTTTCCTTTACCTTGCTGCTCAAAACACGCAGTAATGGTCCCGTTATTAAGCTTTCTAGCTGCAGCAAGACCCTTTCGAATACTAGCAAGATCTCTTGTTTCATCGGCCTGCGTGACAAGGTCCACGCCCCAGCAAACTTTCGCGTGCTTGCGAAGGTTGCTAGTCGACTTCACGTTGCCCGTATCGAGGAACCGTCGAACGATGCGAGCCTTGGACCCCTTGCCTTTGCAATGGGGAGCTCCGCATTTGAACTCGTGACAACGCCGGCCCTTCACAATCTCTACCGACGGGCGCGGCTCGAAGAAGCCGTAGATTGGTGCGGTCCACTCTTTGGCCAATCGTTCTGTGGAAGATGCAGTAAGTCCCAGCCCCTTAATCCATCTGGTGACTGACCGAGTTCTGCTTCGGCATCCTCTTCAGGGTTTTCAAGGATCTCAATGTCGGAATCATCTGATTCATCCCTGACAACCCGCGCTCTCTTTATTACCGACTGCTTCTGATGCTGCGTCGATTTCGGGATTTCGGCCGCATTCTCGGTGTCTCCCTCGGAGGACTCAAGAAGATCCCCAAGAGGCCCATCCGTATCCGAGTCTTTGACATTGTTAAAAGAGGTATGCCTTTTTTTTGGCTTTTTCTGTGCAGGTTTAGACAGCTGACTCCTTCGGGGCTGAGGGCGGTCATCCGAGTCATCGCCCGAGTCATCAGATCGATCCCGCACACGACGCGCGTTTTTGGGATGCGGGCAAGTGTCCTCCGGATCATTATCGATGCCTTGACCTTCCAGAGACGCCCTGTGAGACTGGGTCTCCCTTCTAGCCGCGAGGGGTGCTTCGAGTCCGAGTCCTATTGATCAAATGGTGAGTCAATGGTAAATCACCAATCATGAAACCCTGACTGGATGAGGACGACTCGGAGACTATTGGCCTGACAGTCTCCTTCAACCTTTTGACAGCATCAGCAAAATGTCCGAGCAGCTTAAAGTTACTTAAAGTTACTTAAAAAATTTTACTTAAAAAGTGCTTAAAATATGCTTAAAATGTACTTAAAATGCTTAAAATTGCTTTTTAAGTAGTTTTAAGTACATTAAGCGAAGCTTAAGACAATTAAGTCATTTAAGCACAATTAAGCAAGTTAAGCGATGCCCATTTTTTAAGCAAAGTGGTCACGTGATTTTTAACCAACTGCTTAAGTGTCATATCTGTGTACTTAATTACACTTAAAACATCTTGTTGACTGCTTACTGCACTTACCAGTTGCTTGATTATCAGGTGTTGCTTAATTATCACTTAAAACTACTTAAAACAATTGGTTCACTGCTTACTAGTTATTATGTTTGCTTAATTGTTACTTAAACATGTACAGTTGCTTAAAGTCGCTTAAATTCGCTTAAAGTCGCTTAATTATCACATAATTAGCTAAGTATACTGAAAATTTTGTGAAGTCGCAAAGTTTTTGCCAAAGTCAACGAAATTTTTGCTAAGTCGTTCCGGTGCACCTGCTGCTGTTGTTTACTCTTGTTTGCTCGATGTTCGTACCCTTCTGTCCCTCCCTTTGTCCCCTCTGTTGCCACCACCACTCCCCGTCTGGCGCTGGCGCATGTCTGCATGTCCCCGCTGCCTTCTTGCCACCGCAACTGTGTCACCTCCTGTGTGCGTTGTCAAACTGCCCCACCCCAACGCGTCCCACTGCTGCCCCTCCGCTTCCTCTGCCTCTGCCTCTGCCTCTGCCTCCGCCACGTCCTCCTGTGCCTCCTGCACCTGCGCCGCCTCCCACTTTCGCCTCCTCCGCATCGCGCGCCTCCTGATTTTACTCCCCCCAAAATTCCAAGGTGTGATCTGATTGACTTTCTCATCCGAGTCATTCACCATCTCACCCAATCATAGCCTGATAGGCCCTCTAAATTTAAGCCTGCCAAATCCGGGGCTCCTTCTACTGCTATAGGTACGGTTACTGCCTATGGCTTTCACAACTGTGTTCCTTTATGTATGACAACCTGTAGCCCAGTGTGGTCCCCCTTAACTTCCGTCCTTTTCCACCCCCAGTTACGGCAAACAGAAACCCCGCCCGCCTGCTTCTGCGGCTTTGCACGCTCATTTGAACAATGAGCCAATTGACATAAGTCCGTTGGATACGACCTCACCAAGTTCAACGAGCTCGATCCCCTACAAGTGCTCATCGTCCTACTTGTGTCACGGTTCGCAGGGACCGTGGCTCGAAGTGAGCGTCGTTCTGGTTGGCTATTTGCTGTGGCAAGTCGGACAAGACTAGCACACCAATAGTCGATTCTAGCACACACAGGCAAGTCCCACAGGGAGTAGACTTGACTGTGCGAACTCTGGGTGTCTGTATCGCGCGAGACGGACTAGCGGGCCGGCACACGCGATGGTTGGAGTTACCGTTCCCAAAGAGGATAGACGGTGGCAGATGGGTTAATGATGGTGTGTAGGTTCAACTGCAACACGGGCGCGAGTGTAATTGGAATGCAAGAGATGCTCGCCTTCCAAGGACACTCGTGGGAGGTTGAACTAAGGTTCGAGGGCGGACGCGGGGTGGAAGTGGGGACTACTTCTCACAGCGTGTTCGTATTAGGGTTCAGGCGTCTGGGGACTTGTTTCAAGAAATGGAACAAGTTCACAGATGTCTGATCGTGGCGCGAAGTACCTGGATCAAGGTACGAAGAGGGGATTCACAAGAAGAGAGGAGAAGATGCGATGCGAGTGTGAGCAGGAGACAATGAACTGCGATTCTAGACGAAGCTGAAGCTGGGGCTTTAGCTCGTCTACAGGGCCCTATTTATGCGTACAGAGGGCCAGCCAACTATCCTACAAAGGTCACAGTACAGTAGCTAAGTCAAGACTATTGACTAAGGACCTGAGTCAGTTCTGATGACTCAAGAACTGACTCAGTGCGTCTGACTCAAGATCTGAGTCAAGACGCTGACTCAAGATTTGAGTCATGATCCCTGAGTCAAGTACACGTCCAAAACGGCAATGCACAGCCCCTAGAAGTTGTACAGAGGGGGCTGGCCAAGGAAAGGGATCCTAGGTCATAACACAAGTCAAAAATAGACGGAAAATAGTAAGAATGGGCCGGACGGCCCGCATAACCGTAACAACTTGGCTCAACAGCATTCTCCCAAGCACCCGAGAATTGGCTCGGAGAAGGAAAACGTTTTCTCCACACTCTTCTTCGCCCCATCATCTCTTGTATGCTAATTTGAGCGATAGAAAATGGTTGAAGAGCTCCAGTCGTTATATGATATTAATGACACTCATTTTCATCAAGTCCGGAGAGGCCGAGATAAACTTCGAATGTGCAGGGCTACCAATCATGATTCATACATATTGGATGGACTATTGTGCGTATCTTTCTTCTCATCACTTGAATTCTTCTCAACCTTCCATCAATCGCAAGGGATCTTCTCGAAGACAGGCTGCGTGCTATCACCGATGCAATTGTTGCACGTCGAAGTGACTCGGAGGACGTACTGGTTTCTGACACACCGCCTGTGGTATTTCCGTTACTCATAGCTCCTACGGCTGCGATGCCCACCCACCACCCAGCTCAAGACTCAATGCACGAAACCCAGACGATCGGTGATGAGTTGGGTCTGTTTCCTCTCCTTGCATGTGCAAGGACGAAAGCTGACCTGGAATTTTATAGAAATGCTCCCTTCGCTCGACAACTTTGTCTCGTTTGGCACTGACATCTTCCGTGCCCGTCCCGACTACCGGCAAAACGCGCTGGACATTTACACGACCTCGCTCGCCAGCGACCACTCGGCGAAAACGACCGTGTAAATGGTAGCAAGCTCGCCGAGTCCCTTCTGCTCTCTCCGTGGGCACGTCGATGTGAGCAGCCTACCCCCTCGTCATAATACGATATCTCTCTGACTTTTGGCTCATGCTCAAAACCACACACACACACATGCAGCGCCTTGAACTCATTGTGGCGACGGCATTCAAACACCTTGACAAGGCAGACAAAGGCGTTCGAATTGGCGAACCTCGAACTGCTCATCAACGCGGTGCTGTACAACCCGGGTGCCATGCTTGCCCTGGTGGACGGGCAAAGCCCCCGTGGAGCACGTACGTTCTTCATCATTGTTCTGGGTGGTCAATGCAGAGCGTGGGCTCCCTCGCGTGCATGACAAGATGCTGTCGATCGTGGCGCTATCAGCTTTGCTCGAGATGGACCCTTCCGCCGTGCCTGCGAGGCTGCGCAATGGGTGCCTTGCTAGCCACGAAGCGGACCGATCTCTCTGATGATAATGCCCTCGCGTGTCTTGGCGTTACATACGGTGTGTTAAGACGTCTAGGTTATTCTGAGGAAACTGTGGAACGTTGTCTTGCGGCCACCGACGGAACCGATCTCGAAGAAGCTCATGAATGGGTTCGTGGGTTTTACCGCGTTCACGGTACTCATATGTCACGTCCTTCGAACAGCTTTTCTTGCACTGTACTGATGACGAGCTTCAACCGCATACTTGTAAGTTATCACAATTTGAATACGACGTCGTTTCAGATTGACAGTGTGTTAGTCCCCGGGTCCCTTGAGAGCAGCAAACCGTCGACGCCAAGGCCCCGGCCATCCCCAGCACTCCCAACTCCTTCAGACGCCCCTCGAGCTGGTTCTGACACACGTGAATCAACCCCGTCAGCTTCCCAGCCAGGTCCGAACCGCTGGTCGGTGAGCAACAGGTTCCCACTATATGGCGGTGCAGCACCGACTTGTTTTCATTTCCAGAACCTATGGGTGACTTTGATGACCCAAACATACAGTATGCTCGCCTCAAGCTGGAACTTGATGAGGCAATGCGCAATTCAAGAAGTGATCTGGCTGACTTGCTCGTTGTGGATCTACGTGCTCACTTGCAAACCATGAGGGCCCACTATCTTTTTGATCAGCGGGACGCCAATGCTCACTACGCATCGTAGATGCGGCTGCTCTCCAGGCTCGCCTTCGTGGCGACCCCGATGTTGCGGATATGCAATCCAGTGCACCCAGTCCGCCTGATCCCCAGCAGAGGCCTCATCAACCCAAAGAAAAACGTGTGGATCAGGACGACATTTTTAACGTGAGTGGGGATGAAGGTGGAGGGTTTACTTGAGATCCTTGATGAGATGCCTTCCGCTGCTGTCACCGAGACTGGGATAACTATTAGGATTCGAGACATGCCTCTGCCTACAGCAAAATTTGAGTGGACATCGAAGGCGTTTCTTCAAGCTGCTGTCAACAAGCAGATTGTCCTTAGTCCTAGTTATTAATGTTGTAGTGTAATCTCAAATATATTTTGCTTAAAATGTTCTTAAAAGTGCTTAAATCTCACTTAAACATGCTTGAAACTCACTCAAATGTTGAAATTGACCTGATTTTAAGTAAAAAAAAAAAAGAAAATAAGTGAAAATAAGCGAAAATAAGTGAAAATAAGCAAATTCCTGGAGGCCGACTTGTCTTAAAATGACTTAAAGTGCTTAAAGTACTTAAAGTACTTAGGAGTACTTAAAAAAACTTTTTAAGTGAGTTTAAGTAGAAATAAGCTGCTCGGACATTTTGCTGATGAGTTTCCTCTTTATCAGCAGATATATTGTCTTCGTTGGTTGTGTATGCTGCTAGCTTTCATTTCCGGCGCTCGGTGGTGATCAGAGATGTGTCTACTTCGTCGCGTGGTATGGTGGGTTTACGAGTTGGTCAGGTAAAGAGGGGGGGCGGGGGGGGGGGGGTTTTTTTAGTGCGCTTCTTTCTAATTTTTTTTTTTCGACGCTAAACGTGTTTACCAGAACTAGATTGGAATCCCTCCTTTCCTTTTTGGTATGCCTTTGCGCGGGGATCATTTTGAGCTTCAGGGTCGTGCCTCGGCTTTCCCCTTCTGTGGTGAGGGCTGTCCTGGTGTGGCCAACAACTGGCACTGTGCCGCTGTCGAGGGGAAGCATCAAGCACATATCTGGACAGTACATTGCACCTATTGCTGAAGCAGCCATCTCCTCTGGCTCAGAATGGACATGATGGGAGCAGAGGGAGCAGGGGCCCGAAGATGGGACAGTCGGCATCACAGGCACCCCGAGGGCGACCCGGCGCGCATAACAGATGCTCCCCTTTGGGGGTGATCACCCATGGGCCACAACCATCAGCACGATTATCATAGTTTATTAATAGTTTTCATGAAAACAGTACAATGTCGAAACTCGAAAGTAGTAGTAGTATGATAGTAGTTGGTATACCCGCAGGCACGGGTGCGTGAAACGCAGTCTGCGGGTAAGGGTCTGGCCAGGGTAGAGGTAACTGTACCCCGACCCCTACCTGCGAGACCCTTACCCGCAGACCTGGCGGGTTTATCTTACCCGGCATCCTTCCCTATTTTGTGCCTTCTGTTGGCCTATTGTTCCAGTGTTTTACATCTCTCGCTTTGGCCGGTGTGTGGTATGGCCGGAGCTCAAACCTGTCGGCTGGTCCACCTCACCGTTTCACAGCCCAGCACTTGCGAAAGGTGGGGGGGGGGTTGGCTGGCAAGAGCCCACAGAATTCAAGCACGCTGCATGCCATTTCGTCAACTATTTCCTAGCACGGTGTGCGCATGTGCTTTGAGACCGTTTGGTGTTCTGGAATTTCTGGTGCGGTGTGCGTTAGTGTTCCGCAGCCTAGGGTAGTTCCTAGTGTGGCCGGTGGCTACGCGTTTTCGCTGTGTGGCCATATTCTCTTGCTGGTTTGTCAGGTGTGTTGTTTTATCACATGGGGGGGGGGGGGCATTCCGTGTAGTTGCATGACTCTTTCTTATAGGTTTATTGATGTGAGACCAGTACCGCCCAGCTTTATCAAGTCTGTGTATTGTGTTGGGAAGGGGCTGCCAACTTTGGCCAGCTAGTGCGTTTTTTGGTTATTTTCCATTTGATTGTGCTGCGAAGCGATTGCCCGAGAGTTGTCTTTAACCATGCTTACTGCATTTAACCTTTGTTCAGCGGTATCTGCAGCCTGGCATCAGGGGCCGGTCCACTCTGTCGATGGCCCAGGGGGCATTGCAATTGCGGATTGGGGCCTTGACCGCAAAGCTGAAGGTCTAGTTAAGGTGGGTTGCTGGGCCGTTGACGGGCTCGATGTGTGCCCGCTGAGTGGTGGGGTGGCTTATTATTATATTGCAATAATATTATATCTGATAAATTAGCTTCACAACTCCTCTCCGGTGTTTGGTATTCTAAAATACAAGGTTTCTATTTATGCCCTTTCTAGGGGCAGGTTTAGCATGAGTTTTGTCATCTGGTCCTCTGGGGAAGTGCGTGGTGTGAATTGTGGAGGGGGGAGTTAGCAGGGTGTTTTCGCTGGGCCATTTTGGGTGGGTTCTGTGATGGGGTCCGAGAGTGTTGTTTTCCTTTTGTTGTCTGTGTTGGGTGTGGGGGTTCCTGGTTCGTTGGTGTGTGTGATTACTAGGGCGTCATCCATGCTGGTGCTTGGGAGGGGAATGTGGGCGGTTGGATGGGGTTTCGGTTGGGGGAGTATTTTGGGTGGGTTGTGTGCTGGCAGGGGTGTGCCTTGACGGAGAGGGATGTTTTTGGTTTAGTGTTGGTGAAGCAACACGGGTTGATGCGAGAGGGGTTGTGGTGCCTTGTGTTTTTTTTGGGGGGCGGCTCACTGGGTTTCTCGTGGGGGAGTGGGTTGGGTTGTGGGTATGTTTTGTTCATTTTACACTTTTATGGGGTTTTAGGTTACACTAGACTTAGGGTCTTTGTATTTATGTTGTGGGTTTATGAGTTAGGTGTTTCTACTTTTTGTCTTATGGGGTGTGTACCATGTGTTGGGGTGTGTTGGGTGTGTGGGTCTAGACTGTCCGCGGGCCGGGCCTGGCCCTCCCGGCCCTAGGGCCGGCCCGGACCGGCCCCATGAGGGCCAGGGCCAGGGCCAGCAGCAGCCGGCCCTCACCTCAAGGGCCAGGGCCAGGGCCAGAGAATTTTTTGAGCGGCCCTTAGGGCCGGCCCGGGGCCGGCCCTGCTGGCCCTACCCCATAGCCCGGCTGGTGACTCCCATGTGTGGTAGGTGGTGACGAAAGAAAACGCACGCTCAACGTCTGCTCTGCTAAATCAATGTAAGATATCTCAATGAGTTGCTACAAAGCACAGGGATGGCCCTATGGTATACTACAGTGTGGGAAACGCCAGGCAGGGCTTCCATGAGATTTGCGAGGCAACGAGCGGCAAGGTCTTGAGCCTCTAGATTGTCGTCGCCTTGGTACTGGCCACCTCCACTCATAGCGAGGACGGCGGCGAGCTGAGCATCCTCATCATGCTCGTGGGTGTCATCATCGTCATCGCCGTCATCATCATCTGCCACATTTCCACTGCCACCCAGAATCTTCACAAGTTCGCGCACGAATGCGTCAACCTGGAAGGAGCCTGCGAGGGTATTCTCTGTGCTGATTCTAAGCAACTCGCTCAGTTCTTGCAGCGTCACGACTCGTGTGGTCGGGTCCGCGCTTGTGTTGATGTTATTGAGCATCGTCTCGAGGCGCGAGCTGAAACCGGACATGTAAGAGCTCAGTTGTCAGTAGTCAGCAAAAATGGCCATCGCCGCACCCTCGTCGAGTCCAGCAAAGCCGTGTGGCAGACCTCCGACACCGTTAGGTATACCGCCCCCATCTTCTTCACTTGACCAGCAGAGGCACTGGGGGAAAGATTATCATCTTCGAGAGGGTTTCTGGGACAGCACGTTTCTTGCCCTTTGTGTCGCGGATGGGTTCGTTGATGGTAAGAGTGGAAGAAGTGACGGGATAAGTCGTACGGCGGGCTCTGTGTGAGGGAGGATGGAGTAGGTGAGAAGAGTACGGAGAGTGGTAAGTGTGATGAGTCAGTGGTACGTACTTCTTATGAGAGCGAAGGGTGAGCCCATCCACGGTCGTGTATATCACAACGGCAGCGCAGGTGCCGAGAAAGGAGGGACGGATGCGGCCACGATGAACAATTAGCAAGAGTCGGCCCTCCGGCAGCACACTGTATGGACTGAAATCCCGGGTGCCCCTTCGGAAATCGATCCCTACTGTGAGTGTGTGCGGGGGTACCTCTTGATGAGCACTAAGCAGCCGAACGGGAAACTAAAAAATAAAACATCGCTAGTCAAACTTGAAGTCCGCGATGAAGCTGAAAACGCACCTCCGACTTATAATCCCGAATTCGTCCCTAGTCTTCCCCTCTCGAGTTTGATCTCCGCCTTGGTCGCGAAACGCTTCTCTTGTGCGGCCTTCAACGTGCACCTTTTTTTATGGCTCGTGGAGAGCACGATCGACCCGACCCGAGCCTTATTGTTGAAGGCTCACGAAGGCCACAGCCTTCAAAGCGGGTCCAGGGTCATGACTACCCAATATCGGTGTCAGAAGAGCTGCGTGAGCGAAATAAAGGTAGACTCACCTTCCCTTTCCTCGTCCAAGTGTTGCTTGAGTCTTCCCTGCCATGCAGATACCAACCGGAAAGAGGGGGTTACTTCCAATGTCTTGCCTAGACCTGAGGGTGATGCGGTTCGGGAAGACGGTACATTAAAGGACGCCAGCGAGATAGACTGGGTATACTCACCATCAGAGTCCGAGCAACCACCGACTTGCGCTCAGAAAAGGCAGTACCAAGATAGTGAACCAACTGGGTCAGATTTCGAGGATGGTGAACAACCCAAAGGTCCCAAAACCAGAGTAAGCCCCTTTGCCGGTGGTGTATTGAAGTAAGGCTGATCCTTGAATGACTGCAGAAGAAAGATGTTACTGTGACTGTTGTCGACTCTGATGATGATGCCAGTGTTGAGACAGTCCGAAAGGTAAAGAGCCGTGCTTCCTACAAGCGACGAAAAGAAAATGGGGGCTATGATGGGGACTCCGATGACATGGAGTATTTGAGCAGCAATACAAATGACATAAACGTAGGTTCGTTTACCTTGTTGTCGCACAACAATAGTAAAACGAAGGTCAGCAGACCCAGCTTAAAGATCCGACAAAAGACCTTCGCCTCTGCGGTAAGAACGGTGCTGGCATGCATCCCACCAAGAAAACTGGTGTGACAGGCTGGTATTGCAAGTTTTGCTTGTAAATACCTTTACCTTTTCGTTCAACAGTGGCTTACAACACGTTACAGGGAAAAAGGCGGTTCCAAAAACACTGCGTTTTTAGTGGGTAACGTTACATCAAGACGGCGTCATCTCCGGCGGTATGGTTTTTTTTCTCTCATTCTCTTTCACCCCTTTAACTGTCTTGTACTTTCATCAGCTGCCATCCCGACGACTACTGGACTACTTGTGTCGGCAGCGGCTTCACACCGGATATCGCTAAGTTTCCTCGTGGCTGGGTCCCACCCGGCTCAGCCAAATCGTGAGTCGTCAGTGCCCCACCCGTCTTTGTTTACTGATAACTCGCGTAGTGATACTGGGCAGCAGTCCATCGGAGATTACGTCCAAAATATGGCAAAGCCGTCCCAGAATCCGAGTCTCCCAGTCACAAAGGATGGGATTCAAGAACATCTGCTCGCCCTCATTGTGACTTGTGATTTAGTACGTCTTCTGTCTTCCCCTCTCACTACTCAGCGTTGACCGGTAGCTATCTCCAGTCTTTTCGCTTCGTTGAACGCCCTGCCTTTCGGGGTTTCATATCCTATCTCAATCCCAAACTCAGTGACGCAAATATCCCCAAGAAAACTGCCATCGCGGCTGCCATTGACAGCAAAGTGGCCTATCTCGAAAGCACAACGATTAATCTCATCAATGTAAGTACTCTTACAACACGCCTCTACTTTATTAACCTGTGTGTAGCACATCCAGTCGAAGGTGTCCGTGGTGTGGGACGGCTGGTCCAGTGGCAAGCGTCGACCGTTCACCTCATTCAGTATTTCGTTCATCAATTCCCCTCCCGGCGACGATTCCCTCTGGGAACTCAAGAACCATTTAATCGAGTTCAACTCACCATTGGGGCGGCACACGGGGCAATTAATTGGTGAGGATTTGGTTGCAACAATTCATAAATTCGGCCTTGACACAAAGGTATGTACTATTTGCCTACTGCTCACAGTATGACAGTATCTAATTTCTGTATTTAGGTTGGTTGGATGGTCGGTGATGGGGTCAGCGCGAATGACGTCGCGGTGCGTACGGTATGCAAGATGCTCGACCCGCAACGGAAGCGCCTGGACCCGAAGCAAGTTCGGGTCTTGTGCATCGACCATTCTATGCACCGTGCTGCGTACCACTTCATTAAGGCCCTGGGAGCTCCGTCCATCAGGACAACTAAACGAAAGCGTCGGACCACCACCCGTGAGAATACCGATGACGATGACGATGACGATGATGGGTGGAGCCGCTGGAGCGACAGAGAAGACGTTGAGGATAACGACGAAGATATCAACACTTCGATGGACGTTGACGCTTCCTCCGATGATGTGGAGGCCATGCTGGCCACCACCGCAGTCGATTACGATCCTGGTGACACGCTCGGGAAAGTTATGGCATTTGTCAATCAAGTGCGAATGTCCAGCGAAGGTGTTCGCGAGTATCTCCACCATGCTTGCAATGTTCGTGGCGTAAAGCCAATCGAGCTCCGGCTCTGGGTCCGCACGCGGTGGGGCAGCCTCTCCAACTGCTTAGAGTCGGTACTCGCAGTGCAAAAGGTAACTCGATGATCGATCAACCTCTTATATCACTCACGCTGTGTAAAAGGCAATCGACTACTTCTGCCGTACTGCGGATGCCAATGAGGATCTTCCGCGTCTCAAAAACAAGACTTGGCAGGACTATTGCCTCACGCCTCCGGAATGGAGGCTCATACAACTCACACATAGATGCCTCAAGGTTTGTTTCTGTCCATGGTATTATCACAGTAATATTGATCATTCTGTAGGTTGTTGCTGCTCAACATAACGAACTCTCGAATGAGAGCCTGGCCACGTGCACCAGAGTCCTGCCCACATTAGAACATCTTATGTCAAAATGGGAGGACCTCCTTGAGGATGACGAATACGAGCCCGTCCACAACGCCCTTCGGGCTGGTGTCAAACTGCTAGAGAAATATTATCGCCGTTCGGATGACACAGATGTCTATTTTATTGCCCACGGTAAGTCTAGTTATCACATGATGGTCTCATTAACGGTACATGATCATTAGTTCTAGATCCCGTCCTCAAGCAGGAGTATCTTCGTGCTGCATGGGATGACGAGTATATCGACATGGGAATGGAGCGTTTTCGATCACAGGTAGGCCGATCAATCTTGAGCAACCGTGTCGTATTAAATCAACCCCTTGCTTAGTTTCGAAAGTATAAACGAAAATATGACGAGGCTCAGTCGAAGTCAGCACAAGTTCCCTTGATATCCGACCAACAGCTGCCGTCACGATCCGGTAACGTAGATTTACTCATTGAGGCCAATTTGAATTCTGATCACCTTTCTAGCGCTTTCATCTACTGATTTGTGGATGGAGACGTTGATCAAGAAGAAGCAGAGGAAGAAGGGCCTGGAAATTGCTTCGGACTTGGCACCAATGACTGACAATCCATTTGTCGAGATCGATCGTTATCTTAGCCAGCCATGCTTGAAGCGTGAGGACTGTCCCAACCCGATCCCTTGGTGGGGAGTAAGTTTGTTTAATATCTCGCATCATATATACGACTAATATATACTTTCTTAGCATCAGACCGAATATCCGGTTCTTCGATTGATGGCGCGCGATTACCTGGCGATTCCTGCAACCACCTGTATTGCCGAGCGTTCTTTCTCACTTTCCGCTCGTACCGATGATCCTCGACGCCGGCAAATGACTAAGCTCCGGTTTGCTAGTATTCAGAAGCTCCGTGCTGGATACATGGATGGGCGACTCAAGGCAGAGGACAGTATTGTAAAGAGATATATGGGAGATTTCACCTTTGATGAAAATGACATGGACATGGATGTGGACTACATATAGTAGTAGTCTCGTATTTTCAATATATTGGCCAACGACTTCATATTCTTTGTGTGAGGCCATCACAATTATCGAACCCATTTACTCAGCGTCGCTGGCGATCAAAGTCTGCACGTGTGCCACTGGCATGGGAATGTCACCGCTCATATGTATTGCAAGGCATCCAAATCACCACAGTTAAAAAGGAACAATACTATTCGCTTTATTCCCCCTTAATCTACTCTCCAACTTTTTCATGTGCCTTTGAGCGTACATTTCAACTTCATAGAACACTTTTGACGCATTTTTGTAGGCAGGGCCGGGTCGGCCCCGGGCCGGCCCCGGGTCGGGCCAGGGCCAGCATCAGCTGGCCCTCCAAGGGCCAGGGCCAGCTGCAGGGCGGACCGGCCCTGAGGGCCAGGGCCAGGGCCGGGCAAAATGGGGGTGGCCCTGGCCCGGACCGGCCCCCGGACAGTCTATGTGGGTCTGGTGGTGTGCGTGTTTATTTTGTTTTGGGTGATTTTAGTGTGCTCTCACAGTTTATTTTGGAGGGGTGTTCTCCAGGGGGGGTGATGGTGTTCACCGTGAGCGAGCATACAGCTCAGATCAACCCAGCCTATGCAATGGCATAGGAGCACCCAAACATGGTGGTGGTTCGGGTGCAAGGTCCCCCCGAGCATATATATTCGCGACACATGCTCCTTAAAAAGAACCTTGCATCGCAAGTCGCTCGATGTGGTGCCTGGTATCTATGGGTGGGAAAATTAAAAGGATATTTTGTTTCTATAGTAGCAACGTGGATCATGGAGCAGGGTGACCCCAGCTAGAAACGATGTCGATAGCCAGTTATCGGAGAAATGTGTTAATGTAATGTCGGGCAGAGGCTACCAGTGACCCAACTCGACTTCAAGCTTCAAATTGATCTATCATACCCGGACCTCTGAGTGATTTGATATGTTCGAGCGTCTACTGTCAAGGTCACATCACCCTTTGAGGCTGTGTCAATGAGGCGACACGAGGCCGCCCATGCGCCCACTGGCATCTACCATACTCTGAACTCCTTCACCACTGGCAGTCTTGCTTTCCTATCATTCCTACATCAACCCTCTTACCTACATGAGTTTGATGGGATCTACTTCAACCTTACCTTCCAACTTACCCACTATCATCGACGCTGCCTTAGACGAGTACACCAAGCAGACAGGGATAAATCTCACCCAGCACCCATCCTCTCACAAGATCGATCAATCCGATTCCCCAGATGATATCCTAGCACTTTTCCAACAGCGAGAGAAGGACTTTAAGGAATATCGAGATGGAAATCGCAAGCTGATAAATTGCCTCAAACCAGTCGTGCAGGTATTGCATGCGTTTTCTGGTGTCCTTGGCGGGGCGGTTGGCATTGTGAGCCTCACGGGCTTCATTTCCCCCGCGTTATTGATTATTCATGACTTTTCCAGTCACATCCACCAGCAAGAGCAATCTTTGTTGGAATTGATGTTCTCCTCGTAGTACGCCCCCTCCATTACCGCTTCCGGTCTGATCCTTCTGACATCTCACTTTGTCAGACTGCTATTGGTGTTAGTTCGAGCTACGACGCACTCGAAGATCTATTTCAATGCGTTCAGAATTTTCTTCAACGCCTACACGTTTATACCCAGATCCCTCCCACCCCCGCGATGACAAATATACTCGTGAAGATTACGGTTCAAGTACTCTCAGTTCTTGGCTTGGCAACAAAGCAAATCAAGCAGGGACGTTTCAGTGCGTACCCCCTATCTCAACATACTTCACGTGTAGTTGAACGTGCAGCAGAGAAATTCGCGAAGAAGTTACTGGGAGAGACAGAGATTGAAGCTGTATTACACAGGCTGGACCGTCTTACCGATGAGGAGGCTCGCATGACCGTTGCCCAGACCTTTGAGGTCGTCCATGGTCTCATGTGTAACCTGAGGGTTGTCATGGACGGTGCGTGACCCTTCTTGACTCGTTACAAGAATTGGACGGGACTATTCTGTTGTAGATGGCAAGGCATCGACCAGCGATATACGAAGGGCCCTTGGTATGTTCTTTATTCCCCCGTGAATTCATGTAGATTGGACTGAGGACCAATCTAGTCAGTATGCAAGAGACATCTAGTAAGATAAATAGGATGGAACGTTCGTCATCATCCGGATCTACTATTTTCGTCTTCGATGTTGACACTAGATTGAAGGTGACCAATTACAAAAGGATGTACGAAACTGGCTCTCTCCCCCAAATCCTTCGACAAACCACAACATCGCACGTCGAGCTCACCAGAGTGGGACGGCAACTTGGTTCTTGGAGGGGAGTACTATCTCTGAGTGGAAAGAAAGAGGGTCCTTGCTATGGATACATGGAAAACGTATGGTTTCCTCAACACTGTGCGTTCAGACTTCTAACCACGTTTTGGTCTATCAGCTGGGTCCGGTAAAAGTATACTCTTGTACGTGTTGATGAATTGGGTTTCACATTGATCTGCAGCCACTGAGTTGCCGACCAGATCCGAGATTATCGAAGACGTTGCAGGCTTGCGCGCAGCTGGGTTGGCATCCATGGCATATTATTATTTCGATTTCAGAGACTCCAAGAAGCAGAATCGCCATGGCCTACTTTCCTCTCTCCTCACCCAGCTCTCCGCCCAGTCAAATCCATATTATGAAATAGTCTCCCGGCTGTATGCGGCACACGACAGTGGCATCCAAGATCCTGCGGATCATACACTCACGCAGAGTTTAAAGGAAATGCTGGAACTCTCCGGACATGGACCGATATACCTCATCATAGACGCTTTGGATGAATGTCCGGATGTCTCTGGCGCACCAACGTCACGCGAAGAAGTGCTCGAACTTGTGGAGGAGCTCGTCAATCTGAACTTTCGAATGTTCACATTTGTGTTACTAGTCGCCCCGAATTCGATATCCGAGCCGTCCTCGAGCCCTTGACAACACTTCGAGTGTCTCTTCACGAGGAAAGTGGACAGAAGCAAGACATCATGGATTACGTAACGAACTTCGTAAAGTCGGACCGAAAGATGCGGAGCTGGAGAAAGCAGGATAAGCAACTGGTCATCGATGTCCTTTCAGAAAAGGCAGACGGGATGTAAGTCACCACATTCTTTGTGCGTCACTTGGGTTTACTTATTGAGTGATACAGGTTTCGATGGGTGTATTGCCAACTGGAATCCCTGCGTCGAAATCTACCTGCGAGTATCCAGGGTGCCCTCGACCAGTTGCCCAAGACTTTGGACGAAACATACAGACACGCCTTATTTTCCATCGAGGAAGAGAAACGTGAATATGCTCAACGTCTCTTCAAGTGTCTCACTGTTTCGATCCGCCCCTTGCACGTCGCCGAACTCGCCGATGTTCTTGCCATACGGTTCGAGCCTGGTTCGCTTCCGGAGTATGACGTAGGATGGCGCCTAAGCGATGCAGAGGAAGCCGTTCTCTCTGTTGGCTCGAGCTTGATATCGGTGGTCAATGTCGATGGCTCCAAAGTCGTACAGTTCTCCCACTTCTCGGTTCAGGAGTACTTGACCTCCGATCACCTTGGGGACGGCCTTTCCGATTATCGCATTCTTCCCGTCCTGCACATACCATTCTCGCAAAGGCATGTCTGAGCATCCTACTCAAGCTTGACGACCGCATCGACAAAGCACGATCGAGAATCTGCCATTGGCAGACTATGCTGCTCGGCATTGGGTCGAACATGCTCGATTTGATGATGTGTCATCATCGATACAAGATGAAATGCAGCACCTGTTTGACCCTGACAAATCCCATTTTGCGGCATGGGTGTGGGTTTTCAATATAGACCGTCCTTGGGTACAACACATGTCGACGATTCATCCGACTCCTCCAGAAGCGACACCCCTATACTATGCGATATTATGTGGATTCCATGACATTGCGCAGCACCTTCTCGTTGATCATCAGTTAGATGTAAATGAGAGGGGTGATTGTCGGATGAGCCCACTGCACGCCGTGCTAATGACAAGAAATTTGAAGGTCGCAGGGTTGCTGCTACAGCATGGTGCTGAAGTAGATGTCCGGAATGAAATTGGCCATACTCCTTTGCACCGGGCATCAGAAGTGGGGAACACTGACATCGCACGGTTCCTTCTGGAAATAATGCTGATGTCAACGCACAGAGTAGGAAAGACAGAGTTCCACTTCACTTGGCGTCAATGGAGGGACAACTAGAAATGGTTAGTCTGCTGCTCCAGCACGGCGCAACTGTGGACTGTTATGATGAAGATGGCATGACCGCTCTGCACTTGGCGGCGGGTTCGGGACATCTGGACATTTCTCTAATATTGCTAGACCAGGACGTGGACGTGGACGTACAGGACAACAAGGGTCTGACCCCGCTACACTTGGTTTCATTCCATGGGTACATTGAGGTCGCCAAGTGCTCATCCGGCGTGGTGCAGCTGTTGATAGCCGGAATGATAAGGAACAAACTCCCTTGCACCTCGCCTCATGGAAGGCCACATCGATATCGTACGGCTCTTGATCGAGAACGGCGCGGACGTATCTTCCAGATGCAACAAGGGCTGGACTCCGTTTCACTTAGCATCACTCCGCGGGCACCTTCATGTTGTCGAGTTCCTACTTCGTTGTGATCTCAATCACGATGTCGGCGTTCAGAGTGCGAACGGACAGACCGCATTGATCCTAGCATCCCACGGAGGGAAACTTGACGTTGTGCGCTTCTTAATCGATCAAGGAGCAGACTTGAATTCCCGGTGCGATGATTCATGGGTCGTGTTACACTGGGCAACTCAAGAAGGTCATCTTGACGTCGTACAGCTGCTTCTAGACCGCGTGCAGACGTGAATGTACAGGGCGACCACCTTTGACTCCACTGCATGTGGCTTCGCAGAATGGGCATATCCAAGTGGCACAATTGCTGGTTGAACGTGGGGCAATTGTCGATTCTTGTAATGATCAACAGGAAACACCGCTTGACCGGGCAGCTGTAAATGGGCAAGTCGAAGCCGTACACTTCCTACTCAAGTCAGGAGCAAATGTACATGCGATGGATGAAGCCGGCTGGACTCCGTTACACACGGCATCATGGAATGGCCATCTCAAGATCGTCATGTTGTTGCTCTATCGAGGTGCGGATCTTGACTCACGGAATCGCGCCAATAAGACTGCCGCAGATTTGGCATTGGAGAATTCTAAGGCCAAGGTTGCAGACTTCTGATCAAGTGCAAAGGAGACGAGAATTTCGGAATGGGATATGCTCAACTGGATTGGATATAATGGTGCACGACACTAATGAAGAGGACATTACGGAACCAACTTCACTACATGCTGCGGTCGCAGAGGGCCAACTTGGCGTTGTGCAGTCGCTTCTTGTACGTGGGGCAGATGTCAATGCACGAAATGCAGAACATGAAACTCTGCTAGGACTGGCATCAGAAAGGGGCACTTCGATATGGTGCACTTACTGATTGAGCGCGGCGCGGAGGTGGATCCACGGGGCAGTGATGGGTCGACCCCGTTACACGAGGCATCGGAAATGGGCACATTGATGTGGTGCGGTTGTTGATTGATCACGGTGCGGATGTGAACGCCAGGGACCAAGATAATTGGGCTCCCATTCATCTCTCAGCAGGCGATGGACATCTCACATTGTAGAATTGCTGCTTGCACGAGGTGCGAACCCGCATTATCTCACCAATGACGGTCGATCCGCATTCCAATTGGCGAGAGGAAGAGGATTCCGTGAAGTTGTACACCTACTCAGAGAGCAAGATGCATAGTAAGCATAGCACTTACTAGTAAGGTGCGATGAATCATTATATGGCGCTGATTTGATAGCTAACTTGAATCGCTTGGTCCACAGCGGCATGCTGGCATCCACCGTTATGCCTCAGTGGCTCTGTGTTTTCGGAAGTCCCCATCCACCTTCCAGACTTGCGCTTCAAATTGTGCGCCGCTCAAGGTTCACGTTTACTATAAGTAGTTGTACTTTGTGGTTTTACTATCGCTCTCACGCTTCTACTTTACTCATTCGTTGACCGTGTTCATGCATATATATACTCCTACTAGTAGTCCGCCGTCATATAACTGTCTTGCGTTCTCTCGTCTTAGTTTCTGTATGACCCTTCGTTTGTATCTCGGAAAGCCTCTGAACGATTCGAAGCCTTGCGTTGCTGAATTCTAATTTTTAACTTGATTTAGTTTGTTAGTCTGAATTCCTTTTTGAAATTAGTGAGAACGCATTATTATAATCGCTACCAGGCCCTCCAGTGCGCGCGCCCACGCGCGGGGGTTTCTGTATGGGTTGAGCGCATTGTCGGGAATCGAAAGTGGTGCGTAGTAGCCCCGCGGCGAGGATGACGTGTGCGGAAGAACTGTGATGGTGAGAGATGGGAGATAATATTGTAGACGATAGCGTTTTCCAGTGGATGAAAACGAAAGATTCTTGGGCGCAGCGGTACGAAAGGAAGTTCAGAGAGGGGCGCCTCCGTCGCGACGAGGAAGCATTGCGAAGACGTCAATGTGTTTGGTGATTTACCGCATAAGTACAAAAAACTTATCGTTGGGCGGCGTGAGCTGAATACAGTAGAGAGATAACCCGGGGGGGGGGTGGTTCGACCCTTTCTCGTCGGTGCCGCCGGTACTACCAAAAGGGTTTTTTTTTTTTTGCTTCTATCGCGTTTCGCGAGACGCCAGCGCACATCGTCGGCGTCGGGCGAGCTAGTCATACCAAAGTAACACAAAAAAAATCGTCATGACTTTTTTCAGGAACAGGGTTCTAGACGGGTTCTTTTTCAAGGGTTTCTTCCCCCCCCCGCGGAATAGGTTTCGTATACAGACATATCATAAGTAGGATGGAAAGTTTAATAAAGGACCATGCCAGTAGGCGGAGTTCTCGCCGGAGTACCATGACAGACGTTTTTTTGGAGGAGCAAGGCGCGGCGCCTGCTCCTCCTGGCCTTCACGGCGCCTTAGGCGCCGTGAAGGCCACGCCGCGCCGCGCGACGTTATTAATTAAAGGGAGTACTGTAGTACTGTATGGTGGGTTTTGTCCGCCCCGTCGTTGTCGTAGGGATGGGTGTGTCAAGGTTAAATAAAAAAGAGAGGTATGGCCTCTTCGCTCACTTGGTACTATCCATCTTTTTTCTCACACAACTCATGGTGAAACAGGTCATCCGCGGGAACGCCGGGGTGACCTTTTTTTTGCTTAAAAGGGATATGCCTCTCCTTTGCTCGCTTCCCATCTGGGCACGATGAGTTACTTTTAGAGTTGTGGGGAAAGCTTGGGTGTTTGCCATATGACCTAAAATAGGATTACATATACGGGGAAACCCTTTTTTTTTTAAGGCTACATTTATATTCCGCAATCCATGTGGCTATGACAAAGGCGTAGTGGGATAGTAAAGGCGGCTGGGGAAGTAAGGAGCGTAGCGACATACTCGACGTTTTCGTGGTTGGGTGGGCGGGTGGGGGAAGTCTATAGTAGGGTTCACAAGTATGTACACTAATTACCATTTTCTGGCGCCTGCTCCGGCAGGGGGATCTGTCCCGGGTCCCAGACTTGCCTCGGGAACATGCAGGCGCGGATCGATTGGATGAACAGGCTCACAGCCTTTCCTCCTTGGGCCGTGCTCAGTAGGATGGGGAGTGAGAGGTCACGATCCACCGGCTGGAGGATGACGCGACGGGCGTCATCGTAGGGTGGGCAGGCCGTGATGACGTGTTCGGCGGTTTGCATGGGTGCCATGCAGGGGCAGCTCGTGGGGAGGTCTGGGTGGAATTTGGCCGTGTACGACCCGATGAAGGCATGGCCCGCAATGATCCTGACGAGGGTGGAGAAGACCGCCCTCTCCTGTCTCTTTGACCCTTGGATTACTGGCGGGATTTTGCCGTTCGGAGGGCAATGTAAGTTTGAGAGTGGTGATTGTTGTTCAACCAGTGGTTGGCCCATGTGTCGATTGCTGAGGCTTTGGCTTCGCGACGTTGACAGCTGATGGTGAGCGGTTCACGGTGAGCGGGCCCGGGGTGATCGTGTTTGTAAGGTGCTTGGCACGAACGAAGCTGTGTAGCGAGCGGTCTTGTGGTGCCCAGACTACCTGGACTTTGAGGTTCCTCTTTAAGGAAAGGAGAATGTCAGCCTTCTGTCTGAACGAGAGAGAGAAGGCTTGGCCGGGGTGAGGGCCAGGCTTGGTTATGTTGCAGATGGCAGTGGAGACTGTGGAGTCAGGGGAGATGAGGACGAGGTGGGTAGTAGGGAGGATAGTAAGGATAAGTGAGATACCGGTGTCAAGGGCTGCCAGCTCGGTGTTGAGCACCGCAACCATAAGCCCTAGGGGGCGCTCGGAGTGGCCGATTTCTCCGCCGTTGCCATAGGCCACGGCGGCTGCGATACCGATAGGGGTGTTGTCTTCTCTGTCAGCATTAGTGAGGGCACCCCGGCAGAAGATCGCCACTGGGGGCCATTTCGGCTTTGAAGGAGGTAACCCAACGTTTTCGGTCTTCTCCGCAGCGGACTTGGGGGGCCTGGGTGAGTCGGTCATCCCATCCGCGCAGGTTCCACGGCGCGAGGGCATGCGGGCGAAGGCGGGGGCTGTGTGTCGGGACGAGATCGGCTAGTTCTGTTAGGCGAGAGCGGGCAGGGCGGTTATGGGCGGGGAGGAATGGGAGTGGGAGGTCTACTTCTGTGGTGCTGCTCCAGTCACTGCCTAGGCGTTTGAGCAGTTGGCTGCCGCATGGGAGGCGGTATAATCTGAGGGCAGAGTTCTTTATCAGCAGTTTGATACAGATGTCAACGGGATAGATGGCCATGAGTTGGTGTAATAGCTCACGTACCAGATATGATGCGAATGGCCTCATTTTGAGCTGTTTGACGTTGTTTGACGAGGCCTAGTTGGCCCTTGTACCAGAGCTGCACACCGTAAGTGAGTACCGGGAGGCATATGGCCAGGCGCCACCTGGCAAAGCCGAGAACTCTGACTGAGTTTCTAAGGAGTTGGAGTGACTTGAGAGTGGACTTGACACGGTTGACAACAATGGAAATGTGTTGCTTCCACTGGAGTTTGAAATCAATGTGGAAGCCTACTAGATAGCGGACGCAGTTAGTGGCATGAATTCTATAATAGGAGAGTCGGGCGTACAGCCAGTGAGCGGGGACGGGCGAAATAAATGAGCTCGGTTTTTTCGGGCTCGATACCAAGTCCCGATCGCATGAGCCATTCTTCGCACTCGGTTGTAGGGCCTGTAGGCCGAGCGGAGGCGGTGGCTGACGGAGTCGTATGATGTGCCACACTCAAAGATAAGGCCATCGTCCACATACATGGAGAGGGTGTTCCACTGGTGGATTTTGAGAAGGAGGGGGTAAGTGTAGATGATGGAGAGGACTGGAGAGATAGGGGAGCCTTGCGGGGCGCCAACAATGATGGAGATGAGGTCGGAGACGAAGCCGTTGAAGCGGAGTTTGACAGAGCGAACGACTTGAGCCATGAGGTCAGTTCGAGGGAGAAGCCTAGTGACTGGAAGACATGGATAAGTCGGTTGTGGTTAATGTTGTCAAAGAGGAGGGCTACACAGACTAGCCTGAGGTTGTTGCCCCGCTGGGAACGCCTCATGTGGTAAGTTATTTTGGTAACATGGTAAGCCGGGCCGGACCTGTCCTTGCCCATTTGCCGTGCTATCTCACCCATCCCAGTGCTGACAGGCCATTTCGATGATGCTTCCATTCGTTATCTCCTCTGTGTGCCAGACTCGGAGTCTACGCTAGGCTATAGACATATGTCCCCAACAGGAGATGAGGTCAAGAACGATATCCTGTGTGCGATGTCCTATTAGTGTGTGGTTCACCTCAACGCCATTTCTTCTTTCATGCTTTCTCTTCTAGATGCGGACAAAGCTCGCTTTGGCATGCCCTGGGTACAGGAGTAGAGGTACTGTATGTGCTCTTAAGTGTGGTGCGTTCCGCTTTTTTCCTTCCATGTTATTAGTATTGACTAGTTGCGCTGGGCCCACGTAGGTGTACTAGTAATACTAGGATGTAAGAATGGCGTTGCGGGACATTTTAAACGAGAGAAGGATGCAGGAGCTCAGACCTGAAACAAAATTGCGATCCTTTCTCATTCTTTCGGACCTCCGGGTGTTCAACGATGATTTTGATTTCGAAAATTCACCATTACCTTGGCTGATGTCCTGCACACCATCCTTGACTTCCAGTCACGCGTACTTTTGTCCATGCTTCTTCCATGGGTGAATCCCCCTACCTATGTAACCGTAATAGCATTGACCTCCGAGTATCCCTTGTCCAGACACACGTACTGAGTTCCTTCGATCCCGGGACAGGTGATCTCTCGTGTGCCGAGGACGTACGGGAAGAGGTGAGCAGACCAAATGAGTAGAGTACTGAAAGTGATATGATAAGGAAGGATTTTAGTCCTGTTATCGGTGATGTGCGCGTTTCAGAGAGCATATATATTCGCGACACATGCTCCTTAAAAAGAGCCTTGCATCGCAAGTGGTGCCTGGTATCTATGGGTGGGCAAATTAAAAGGATATTTTATTTCTATGGTAGCACTGTGGATCATGGAGCAGGGTGACCCCAGCTAGAAGCGATGTCGATAGCAAGTTATCGGAGAAAAATGTGTTAATGTAACGTCGGGCAGAGGCTACCAGTGACCCGACTCGACTTCAAGCTTCAAATTGATCTATCATACCCGGACCTCTGAGTGATTTGATATGTTCGAGCGTCTATTGTCAAGGTCACATCGCCCTTTGACGCTGTGTCAATGAGGCGACACGAGGCGGCCCATGCGCCCATCTACCATACTCTGAACTCCTTCACCACTGGCAGTCTTGCTTTCTTATCATTCCTGAATACATCAACCCTCTTGCCTACACGAGTTTGATGGCATCTACTTCAACCTTACCTTCCAACTTACCTACTATCATCGACGCTGCCTTAGACGAGTACACCAAGCAGACAGGGATAAATCTCACCGAGCACCCATCCTCTCACAAGATCCATCAATCTGATTCCCCAGATGATATCCTAGCACTTTTTCAATCGGGAGAAGGACTTTAAGGAATATCGAGATGGAAATCGGAACCTCATGAATTGCCTCAAACCAGTCGTGCAGGTATTGCACGCGTTCTCTGGTGTCCTTGGCGGGGCGATTGGCATTGTGAGCCTCACGGGCTTCATTTCCCCCACGTTATTGTTTATTCATGACTTTTCCAGTCACATCCACCAGCAAGAGCAATCTTTGTTGGAATTGATGTTCTCCTCGTAGTATGCCCCCTCCATCACCGCTTCCGGTCTGATCCTTCTGACATCTCACTTTGTCAGACTGCTATTGGTGTTAGTTCGAGCTATGACGCACTCGAAGATCTATTTCAATGCGTTCAGAATTTTTTTCAACGCCTACACGTTTATACCCAGATCTCTCCCACCCCCGCGATGACAAATATACTCGTGAAGATTATGGTTCAAGTACTCTCAGTGCTTGGCTTGGCAACAAAGCAAATCAAGCAAGGACGTTTCAGTACGTACCCCCTTCCTCAATATACCTCACCTGTAGTTGAAAGCGCAACAGAGAAATTCGCGAAGAAGTTACTGGGAGAGACCGAGATTGAGGCTGTGTTACACAGGCTGGACCGTCTTACCGACGAGGAGGCTCGCGTGACCATTGCCCAGACGTTAGAGGTCGTCCATGGTCTTATGGGGAATCTGAAGGTGGTCATGGACGGTGCGTGATCCTTCTTGACTCGTTACAAGAATTTGACAGGACTATTTTCGTAGATGGCAAGGCATCGATGAGCGATATACAGAAGTCTCTTGGTATGTTCTTTGTGTGCCCATGAATTTGTGTAGATCGGACTGAGGACCAATCTAGTCAGTATGCAAGACACAACTAGTAAGATAAATAAGATGGAACGTTCGTCATCATCCGGATCTACTATTTTCATCTTCGAGGTTGACACTAAATTGAAGGTGACCAATTACAAAAGGATGTGAGGAACTGGCTCTCCCCTCCAAATCCTTCGACAAACCACAACATCGCACGTCGAGCTCACCAGAGCGGGACAGCAACTTGGTTCTTGGAGGGGAGTCTTATTTCTGAGTGGAAAGAAAGGGGATCCTTGCTATGGATACATGGAAAACGTATGCTTTCTTCATCACTGGCTCGTTCAGAGTTCTAACAACGTTTTGGCCTATTAGCTGGGTCCGGAAAAAGTATACTCTTGTACGTGTTGACGAATCGTTTCATTTTCATCTGCAGCCACTGAGTTGCCAATCAGGTCCGCGATTATCGAAGACGTCGCAGGCTTGCGCGCAGCTGGGTTGGCATCCATGGTGTATTATTATTTCGATTTCAGAGACGCCAAGAAGCAGCATCTCTATGGCTTACTTTCCTCTCTCCTCACCCAGCTCTCCGCCCAGTCCAATCCTTATCATGACGTCCTTTCCCGGCTGTATGCGGCACACGACAGTGGCATCCACGATCCCGCTGATGATTCACTTACGCAGAGTTTGAAGGAAATGCTGAAACTCCATGGACAGGGACCAATATACATCATCATAGACGCTTTGGATGAATGTCCGATTGTCTCAGGCACCCCATCGTCACGCGAAGAAGTGCTCAAATTTGTGAAGGAGCTCGTCAATTTGGAACTTCCGAATGTTCACATTTGTGTTACTAGCCGCCCCGAATCCGATATCCGAACGGTCCTCGAGCCATTGACAACACTTCGCGTGTCTCTCCACGAGGAAAGTGGACAGAAGCAAGACATCATGGATTACGTAACGAAAGTTGTTAATTCGGACCAAAAGATGAGGAGCTGGAGAGAGCAGGATAGGCAACTGGTCATCGAATTCCTTTCAGAAGAGGCAGACGGGATGTAAGTCACATTATTCATGCGTAACTTGCGGTTACTTATTGGATCATGCAGGTTTCGCTGGGTGTATTGCCAATTGGATTCCTTGCGCCGCAATCTACCTCCGAGTATCCAAAGTGCCCTCCACCGGTTGCCCAAGACTTTGGACGAGACATACAAACACGCATTACTTTCCATTGAGGAGGAGAAACGTGAATATGCTCAACGTCTCTTCGAGTGCCTCACCGTATCAATCCGCCCCTTGCACGTCGCCGAACTCGCCGACGTTCTTGCCATCCGATTCGAGGATGGTGTGCTTCCAAAGTATGACGTAGGATGGCGTCTAAGCGATGCAGAGGAATTCGTTCTCTCTGTTGGCTCGAGCTTGATATCGGTGGTCAATGTCGATGGCTCCAAACTCGTTCAGTTCTCCCACTTCTCTGTTAAAGAGTTCTTGACCTCCGGTCGCCTTAAGGATTACCACATTCTTCCTGGTCCTGCACATACCATTCTCGCAAAGGCATGCCTGAGCATCCTACTCAAGCTTGACGACCGCATCGACAAAGCGACGATCGATAATTTGCCATTGGCAGAGTATGCTGCTCGGCATTGGGTCGAACATGCTCGATTTGATGATGTGTCATCATCGATACAAGATGAAATGCAGCACCTGTTTGACCCCGAGAAATCCCATTTTGCGGCATGGGTGTGGGTTTTCAATATAGACCGTCCTTGGGTACAACACATGTCGACGATTCGTCCGACTCCTCCAGAAGCAACACCCCTATACTACGCAATATTATGTGGATTCCATGACATTGCGCATCACCTTCTCGTTGCTCATCAGTTAGATGTAAATGGGAGGGGTGATTGTCGGATGAGCCCACTGCACGCCGCGCTAATCACAAGAAATATGAAGGTCGCAGGGTTGCTGCTACAGCATGGTGCCGAAGTAGATGTCCGGGATGAAATTGGCCTTACTCCTTTGCACCGGGCATCACAAGGGGGGAACACTGATATCTCACGGTTCCTTCTGGAGAATAATGCTGATGTCAACGCACGGGATACGAAAGACAGAGTTCCACTTCACTGGGCGTCAATAGAGGGACAACTAGAAATTCTTAGTCTGCTGCTCCAGCACGGCGCAATTGTGGACTGTTATGATGAAGATGGCATGACCCCTCTGCACTGGGCGGCGGCTTCGGGACATCGGGACATTTCTCTGTTATTGCTAGACCGGGACGTGGACGTGGACGTACAGGACAACAACGGTCGGACTCCGCTACACTTTGTTTCATCTAAAGGGTACATTGAGGTCGCCAAGTTGCTCATCCAGCGTGGTGCAGCTGTTGATAGCCGGAATGATGAAGAACAAACTCCCTTGGACCGCGCCTCATGGAAAGGCCACCTCGATATCGTACAGCTCTTGATTGAGAAAGGCGCGAACGTATCTTCCAGATGCAACAAGGGCTGGACTCCGTTTCACTCAGCATCATGGCGAGGGCACCTTCATGTTGTCGAGTTCCTACTTCGTTGTGATGTCAATCACGATGTTGGCGTTCAGAATGCGATCGGAGAGACCGCATTGATGCTAGCATCCGGCGGAGGGAAGCTTGACGTTGTGCGCTTCTTAATCGATCAAGGAGCAGACTTGAATTCCCCGTGCAAGATTTTATGGGTCGCGTTACACTGTGCAGCTCAAGAGGGTCATCTTGACGTCGTACGGCTGTTTCTAGACCGCGGTGCAGACGTGAATGTACAGGGCGACCACCTTTTTACTCCGCTGCATCTGGCTTCGGCGGACGGGCACATCCAAGTGGCACAGTTGCTTGTTGAATGTGGGGCAATTGTTGATTCTTGTGATGATCAGCAGCAAACACCGCTTTACCTGGCAGCTGAAAATGGGCATGTCAAAGTCGTACACTTCCTACTCGAGTCGGGAGCGAATGTACATGCGATGGATGAAGCCGGCAGGACCCCGTTACACATGGCATCATGGAATGGCCGTCTCAGGACCATCAAGTTGTTGCTCAGTCGAGGTGCGGATATCTACTCTCGGACTCGCGACAATAAAGCTGCAGCAGATTTGGCATCGGAGAATAAAATGACCAAGGTTGCAGACTTCCTGGTCAAGTGCAAAGGAGACGAGAATTTTCGGATCGGGATATGCTCAACTACATTGGATATGATACTGCACGACACTAATGAAGAGGACATTATGGAACAAACTTCACTATATGCTGCGGCCAAAGGGGGTAAACTTGGTGTTCTGCAGTCGCTTCTTGTACGTGGGGCAGATGTCAATGCACGAAATGCAGAAGATGAAACTCTGCTAGAACTGGCATCGAGAACGGGACACTTCGACATGGTGCACTTACTGATTGAGCGCGGCGCGGAGGTGGATTCACGGAGCAGTTATGGGTGGACCCCGTTACACGGGGCATCGGGAAATGGGCACACTGATGTGGCGCGGTTGTTGATTGATCACGGTGCGGATGTGAACGCCAGGGGGCAATATAACTGGGCTCCCATTCATTTCTCGGCAGGCTATGGACATCTCAACATTGTAGAGTTGCTGCTTGCACGAGGTGCGAACCCGCATTATCATACCGATGACGGTCGATCCGCATTCCAATTGGCGAGAGGAAGAGGATTCCGTAAAATTGTACACCTACTCAGAGAGCAAGATGCAAAGTAAGCATTGCACTTACTAGTAAGGTGCGATGAATCATTGTATGGGCGTTGATCTGAGGGCTAACTTGAATCGCTTGGTCCACAGCGGCACACTGTCATCCACCGTGATGCCTCAGTGACTCTGTTTTCGGCTATCCCCATCCACTTTCCAGACTTGCGCTTCAAATTGTGCGCTGCTCAAGGTTCACGTTTACTATACTTTCCACCTAGCGTTGCTAAGTAGTTGTACTTTGTGGTTTTACTATCGCTCTCAGGCTTCTACTTTACTCATTCGTTGACCGTGATCATGCATATATACTCCTAGCCCGCCGTGATATAACCGTGTTGCGTTCTCTCGTCTTAGTTTCTGTATGACCCTTCCTTGGTATCTCGGAAAGCCTCTTAACGTAGTGAGAACGCATTATTATAATCGCTATAAGACACCAAACGTTCCGCATAAACCACCAGGCCCTTCAGTCGCGCGCGCCCACGCGCGGGGGTTTCATGTATGGGTTGAGCGCATTTTCGAGAATGGAAAGCGGTGCGTAGTAGCCCCGTGGCGAGGACGATGTGTGCGGAAGAACTGTAATGGCGAGATGGGAGATGATACTGTTGATGATAGCGTTTTCCAGTGGATGAAAACGAAAGATTCTTGGGCGCAGCGGTAGTTCAGAGGGGGTGTCCCCGTCGCGACGAGGAAGAATGGGGCAGTAGTTATTTTTTGCGAAGACGTCAACGTGTTTGGTGATCTACTGTAAAAGTACAAAAATCGTATCGTCGGGCGGCGTGAGCCGAATACAGTAGAGATAAACGGAGAAAAGGGGGGTTCGACCCTTTCTCGTCGGTGCCGCCGGTACTACCAAAAGGGTTTTTGCGTTCGCGAGACGCCAACGGCGGTGGGCGAGCTAGCACAAAAAGATCATCATAACATTTTTCTTTTAGGAAAAAGGAGTCTAGAACAGGTAATTTCAAGGGTTTCCCCGCGGGATAGGTTTCGTATACAGAAATATACATAAAGTCAAGTCCTAAGTAGTGTGTGTCGGCTGCGAGACTTGATATCGTCCCGAGTGAGATAGTAGGGAAAATAGGAGTGTGAGAAGTGAGGAGAGATAAGGATTCGAAACGCTTAGTCGTAACGCGAGACTCGAAACGTTTTGAGGCCGTTGAGGGGAAATGCTAAAACTTAGAGATCGCACGAAAGAGAGAGAGAACACAGGAATGATGATGATTTTAGAGGAGAAATCTAGGTCTATATATACAGGACAGATAATAGAAAGTAAGCTATTAGGAACAAAGGGGAAAGCGAGTGCTTTGACTGTGGTGTAAAGGGAGAGCTTTGCAGCGTGTGGTGTGAGGTTGGCATTGTGTTGAGGGTCATGGCGATGCCGAAAGGTGGATAGAAAGCGTATGATGAAAGGGGTGTGGTAAAGTAGGAAAAGCGAGAAAAGCGAGAAACTTGTGGGCGGTGGTCAAGGCGTTTGCGGCTGTACACCGAGGTCGCCTTACAGTAGGAAGGAAAGGACTATGCTAGTGGCGGAGGTTCTCGCCGGAGTCCAGTGCCAATGGACGGCTTGACGTTTTTTTTTGTGGCAAGGCGCCGTGAAGGCCACGCCGCGCCGCGCGACGTTAAATGGGAGTACTATAGCACTGTACTATGGTGGGTTTTGTTCGCCCCCGTCGTTGTCGTAGGGATGGGTTAAAAAGAACGAGAGGTATGGGAATCAAAGTCTCTTCGCTCACTTGGTACTCCAGTATGCATCTTCTTTTTCCTTGGAGGGCTTTGCTCTTTCTCACACAACTCATGGTGAAACAGGTCATCCGGGGGAACGCCGGGTAGAGTTGTGGGTTGTGTTGAGGGGGAGAAAGTGTACATTTTGGGTGTTTGCGATAACTAGTCATACGACCTAAAATAGGATTACATAAACGGGGAAACCTTTTTTTTTAAGTCTGCACAAGCTCTTGTCCGTGCCTACGGCACGGGACAGAGCTTGCGGGGGCTGCGCCCCCGAAGTCAAGGGGTTGCTGAGAAAGTGCTGACCAATATACCATTTTTGGCAATCGACTTCCTTTTTTGGCACCGTTCTGTTTTATATTATGGATTTATATTCCGCAACATGTTCCGCAACATGTGGCTATGACAAAGACGCAGTCCCGGGGGTGGGATAGTAAAGGCGGCTGGGGAAGTAATGAGCGTAGCGGTGTACTCGACGTTTTCGTAGTTGTGTGGGTGGGTGGGGGTAGGGTTTACAAGTACACTAATTAGCATTTTCTGGCACCTGCTCCGGCAGGGGGATCTGTCCCGGGTCCCAGACTTGTCTCGGGAGCATGCAGGCGCGGGTCGATTTGATGAACAGGCTCACAGCCTTTCCTCCTTGGGCCGTGCTCAATAGGATGGGGAGTGAGAGGTCGCGATCTACTGGCTGGAGGATGACGCGACGGGCGTCATCGTAAAGTGGGCAGGCCGCAATGACGTGTTCGACACTTTGCATGGGTGCCCTGCAGGGGCAGCTCGTGGGGAGGTCTGGGCGGAATTTGGCCGTGTATGACCCGATGAAGGCATGGCCCATAATGAGCCTGACGAGGGTAGAGAAGACCGCCCTCTCGTGTCCCTTCGATCCTTGGATTACCGGCAGGATTTTGCCGTTCGGTGGTGTGGGGAGGGCAATGTAATTTGGAGAGTGGTGGTTGTTGTTCAGCCAGCAGTTGGCACATGTGTCGATTGCTGAGGCTTTGGCTTCGCGACGTAGATAGCTGATCATGTGCGATTCACGGTAGTTGGGCGGGAGCGGCCGCGGCCGCGCGGGGCAATCGTGTTTGTAAGGTGCTTGGCACGAACGAAGCCGTGTAGCGAGCGGTCTTGTGGTGCCTGGATTTTGAGATTCCTGTTCAAGGAAAGGAGAATGTCAGCCTTCTGTCTGAACGAGAGAGAGAAGGGTCGGCCTGGGTGAGGGCAAGGCTTGGTTATGTTGCAGATGGCAGTGGAGTCAGGGGAGATGAGGACGAGGTGGGTAGTAGGGAGAATAGTAAGGATAAGTTGGGCGAGTGAGATACCGGTGTCAAGGACTGCGAACTCGGTGTCGAGCGCCGCAACCGTAAGTCCTAGGGGGCGCTCGGAGTGGCAGATTTCTCTGCCGTTGGCGCAGGCCACGGCAGCCACGATACCGATAAAGTATTGTCTTCTCTGTCGGGATTGGTGAGGGCACCTCGGCAGAAGATCGCCATGTCACTGGGGGCCATTTTCGGCTTTGAGGGAGGTATCCCAGCGGTTTTGGTCTTCTCCGTGGCGGACTTGAGGGGCCTGGCTGAGTCGGTCGTCCCATCCGCACAGGTTCCACGGCACGAGGGCATGGGGGAGCATGCGGGGACTGTGTGTCGGCACGAAATCAGCTAGTTCTGTTAGGCGAGAGCGGGCAGGGCAGTTACAGGCAGGGAGGCATAGGAGTGGGACATCTACTTTTGTGGCACTGCTCCAGTCACGGCCTAGGCATTTGAGCAGTTGGCTGCTGCATGGGAGGCAGTATAAGAGGGCAGAGTTCTTTATCAGCAGTTCAACACAGATGTCAACGGGAAAGATAGCCATGAGTTGGTGGAATGGCTCACCTGGGGCTGTTCTGAAGGCACCAGATACGATGCGAATGGCCTCGTTTGACAAGGACTACTTGGCCCTTGTACCAGAGCTGCATACCGTAAGTGAGTACCGGGAGGCATATGGCCAGGCGCCACCTGGTAAAGTCGAGACCTCTGACTGAGTATCCAAGGAGTTGGAGTGACTTGAGAGTGGACTTGACACGGTTGGCAACGATGGAAATGTGTTGCTTCCACTGGAGTTTGAAATCGACGTGGAAGCCTAGATAGCGGACCCAGTTAGTAGCATCAATTCTATAATAGGTGAGTCGGGAATACAGCCAGTGAGCGGGACGGGCGAAATAAATGAGATCGGTTTTTTCAGGCTCGATATCAAGTCCCGATCGCATGAGCCATTCTTTGCACTCGGTTGTAGGGCCTGTAGGCCGAGCGGAGGCGGTGGCTGACGGAGTCGTATAATGCGCCACACACAAAGATAAGGCCATCGTCCACATACATGGAGAGGCTCGAGTTGTTCCACTGGTACATTTTGAGAAGGAGGGGGTAGTGTAGATGATGGAGCGGACCGGAGAGATGGGAGAGCCTTGCGGGGCGCCAACCACGATGGAGATGGGGTCGGAGACGAAGCCGTTGAAGCGGAGTTTGACAAGCGAAACGACCTGAGCCATGAGGTCAGTTCGAGGGGGAAGCCTAGTGACTGAAGACATGGATAAGTCGGTTGTGGTTGAGTGTTGTCAAGAGGAGGGCTGCACAGCTAGGTTGTCGCCCCAGATGTCATGAGTAATAAGTGGTTATTTTTGGTAACCTGGTAAGCGGGCGCATGTCCCGTCCCAGTGCTGACATAAAGCCGTTCCGTTCCGTTTCGACGACCCGCTTCGACAGGGTTCCATTCGTTATCTTCTCTCTGTGCCAGACTCGGAGTCTACACTAAGCTATAGACATACTTCATTCTGTCCCAGAGATGTCAAGAATGGTGTCCTGGGTACGATGTCCTATTAGTGTGTGATTCACCTCAACCCCATTTCTTATTTCATGTTTTCTCATCAGGTGTGACAAAGCTCGGTTTGCGTGCTTGGGTATACTCAAATGGCGCAGTTCGTGATAATTGACTGGAGTCTGGAGCAGGAGCTGAGTAGAGCTATGTGTTTTTAAATGTGGTGCGTTTCGCCACATCATCAGTATTGACTAGTTCCACTAGGTCCACGTAGGTGTACTAGTAATACTAGTATGCTTTCGCATTCTTATGGACCTCCCGGTGTTCACTATGACTTTGATTGGACGATTCACCATCACCTCGGCTGATGTCCTGCACACCCTCCTCGACTTCAGTCACACGCCCTTTTGTCTAGGCTTCTTCCATGGTGAACCCGCGTAATAGCATCGGGCTCTGCCCATGTTTCCCACACACGTACCCAGTTCCTTCAACCCTGTGGGACAGGTGATCTCTCGTGTGTGCCGAGGACGTACGCGAAGCGTGAGTACTGAATGCGATATGATAAGGACGTATTTAGTCCCATTATCGGAGACGTGCACGTTTAAGAGAACTTGTATATTCGCGATTGGCTCAATGTGGTGCCTCGTATCTATGGCTGAACAAATTAAAGGATAATCATTTCTATGGCAGCACCATGTCGATAGCCAGTTATGTAGAAAATTGTGTACTAAATGTAATGTCCTGCAGAGGCTGCCACCCCCAAACGCGATTAGTACAAGTTGATCTCGGACCTCTGTGTGATTTGATATTTTCCAGCGTCTACTGTCAAGCATGTCAAGGTCACCTGTTCACCAGCATCTCCCTTTGACGCGTGTCAATGAGGCGATAAGGGGCAGCTAATGCGCCCATCTACTGTACCCTGAACCCTTTCACCACTCCCACTCCTGCTTTCCTGTCATTCCAGCACACATCAACCCTCTTACCTACATGAGTTCGATGGCGTCTACGACAACAATATCTGGCTTCCCCATTATCATCGATGCTGCTTACAAGAGTACACCAAGCAGACGGGGATCGATCTTACCCAGAACCCATTCGCTCTCAAAATCCAACATTCCGATTCTCCCGATGGCGTCCTAGGGCTGTTCCAAGAGCGAGAGAAGGAGTTTAAGGAATATCGAGATGGAAATCGCAAGCTGATAAATTGCCTCAAACCAGTAGTGCAGGTATTGCATGCACTCTCTGTGTCCTTGGCGACACGATTAGCGTTGTGAACCTCACGAGCTTCATTTTCCTCATGTCCTTGTTTATTGATTCCTTTTCCAGCCATTTCCACCATCAAAAGCAATCTTTGTTGGAATTGATGTTCTCCTCGCAGTACGCCCTCTCCATTACCGCTTCCGGTCTGATCCTTCTGACATGTCACTACTTCAGGCCGCTAGTGGCGTTAGTTCGAGTTATGACGCACTAGAAGATCTATTTCAATGCGTTCAGAATTTTCTTCAACGCCTACATGTTTATACCGAAATTCCTTTCCCCCCCGCGATGACAAATATAGTCGTCAAGATTATGGTTCAAGTACTCTCAGTGCTTGGCTTGGCAACAAAGCAAATTAAGCAAGGACGTTTCAGTGCGTATGCCCTTCTTCAACATATGTCACGTGTAGTTGAATGTGCAGCAGAGAAATTCGCGAAGAAGCTGTTCGGCGAGAGCGATATCGAAGCTATATTACAGAGGCTGGACCGTCTTACCCACGAGGAGGCTCGGATGACCGTTGCCCAGACCTTAGAGGTCGTCCATGGTCTTATGTGTAATCTGAAGGTTGTCATGGACGGTGCGTGATCCTTCTTGACTCGTTACAAGAATTGGACGGGACCGTCTATTCTGTTGTAGATGGCAAGGCATCGACTAGCGATATACGAAAGGCCCTTGGTATGTTCTTTGTGCGCCCGTGAATTCGTGTAGATTGGACTGAGGACCAATCTAGTCAGTATGCAAGAGACATCTAGTAAGATAAATAGGATGGAACGTTCGTCATCATCCGGATTAACTACTTTCGTCTTCGAGGTTGACACTAGGCTGAAGGTGACCAATTACAAAAGGATGTGCGAAAATGGCTCTCTCCCCCAAATCCTTCGACAAACCACAACATTGCACGTCGAGCTCACCAGAGTGGGACGGCAACTTGGTTCTTGGAGGGGAGTATTATTTCTGAGTGGAAAGAAAGGGGATCCTTGCTATGGATACATGGAAAACGTAAAGTTTCCCCAACACTGTGCGTTCAGAGTTCTAACCACGTTTTGGTCTATCAGCTGGGTCCGGTAAAAGTATACTCTTGTACGTCTTGATGAATTGTGTTTCACATTGATCTGCAGCCACTGAGTTGCCGACCAGATCCGAGATTATCGAAGACGTCGCAGGCTTGCGCGCAGCTGGGTTGGCATCCATGGCATATTATTATTTCGATTTCAGAGACTCCAAGAAGCAGAATCGCCATGGCCTACTTTCCTCTCTCCTCACCCAGCTCTCCGCCCAGTCAAATCCATACTATGACATAGTCTCCCGGCTGTATGCGGCACACGACAGTGGCATCCAAGATCCCGCCGATGATACACTCACGCAAAGTTTAAAGGAAATGCTGGAACTCTCCGGACATGGACCGATATACATCATCATAGACGCTTTGGACGAATGTCCGGATGTCTCTGGCGCACCAAGTTCACGCGAAGAAGTGCTCGAACTTGTGGAGGAGCTCGTCAATCTGGAACTTCCGAATGTTCACATTTGTGTTGCTAGTCGGCCCGAAATCGACATCCGAGCCGTCCTCGAGCCTTTGACAACACTTCGAGTGTCTCTTCACGAGGAAAGTGGACAGAAGCAAGACATCATGGATTACGTAACGAACTTCGTAAAGTCGGACCGAAAGATGCGGAGCTGGAGAAAGCAGGATAAGCAACTGGTCATCGATGTCCTTTCAGAAAAGGCAGACGGGATGTAAGTCACCACATTCTTAATGCGTCACTTTGGTTTACTTATTGGGAGATGCAGGTTTCGATGGGTGTATTGCCAACTGGAGTCCCTGCGTCGAAATCTACCTGCGAGTATCCAGAGTGCCCTCGACCAGTTGCCCAAGACTTTGGACGAAACATACAGACACGCCTTATTTTCCATCGAGGAAGAGAAACGTGAATATGCTCAACGTCTCTTCAAGTGTCTCACTGTTTCGATCCGCCCATTGCACGTCGCCGAACTCGCCGACGTTCTTGCCATACGGTTCGAGCCTGGTGCGCTTCCAGAGTATGACGTAGGATGGCGCCTAAGCGATGCCGAGGAAGCCGTTCTCTCTGTTGGCTCGAGCTTGATATCGGTGGTCAATGTCGATGACTCCAAAGTCGTACAGTTCTCCCACTTCTCGGTTAAAGAGTACTTGACCTCTGATCACCTTGGGGACGACCTTTCCGGGTATCACATCCGTCCCGCTCTTGCACATACCATTCTCGCAAAGGCATGCCTGAGCATCCTGCTCAAGCTTGACGACCACATTGACAAAGAGACGATCGATAATTTTCCATTGGCAGACTATGCTGCTCGGCATTGGGTCGAACATGCTCAATTTGATGATGTGTCATCATCGATACAAGAAGAAATGCAGCACCTGTTTGACCCTGAGAAATCCCATTTTTCGGCATGGGTGTGGGTTTTCAATATAGATCGTCCTTGGGTACAACACATGTCGACGATACATCCGACTCCTCCAGAAGCGACCCCCTATACTACGCAATATTATGTGGATTCCATGACATTGCGCAGCACCTTCTCGTTGCTCATCAGTTAGATGTCAATGGGAGGGGTGATTGTCGGATGAGCCCACTGCAAGCCGCGTAATGACAAGAAATATGAAGGTGGCAGGGTTGCTGCTACAGCATGGTGCTGAAGTAGATGTCCGGGATGAAGTGGCGATACTCCTTTGCACCGGGCATCAGAAGGGGGGAACACTGATATCGCACGGTTCCTTCTGGAGAATAATGCTGATGTCAACGCACGGATAGGAAGACAGAGTTCCACTTCACTGGCGTCAATGGAGGACAACAGAAATGGTTAGTCTGCTGCTCCACCACGGCGCAATTGTGGACTGTTATGATGAAGAGGCGCGACACTCTGCACTTGGCGGCGGTTCGGGACATCTGGACATTTCTCTGTTATTGCTAGACCGGGACGTGGACGTGGACGTACAGGACAACAACGGTCAGACCCCGCTACACTTGTTTCATTCTATGGGTACATTGAGGTCGCCAAGTTGCTCATCCAGCGTGGTGCAGCTGTCGATAGCCGGAATAATGAAAACGAAACTCCCTGGACTGCGCCTCATTGAATGGCACCTCGATATCGTACGGCTCTTGATCGAGAGTGGCGCGAAAGTATCTTCCAGATGCAACATGGCTGGACTCCGTTACACTCAGCATCATTTCGCGGGCACCTTCATGTTGTCGAGTTCTACTTCGTTGTGATGCCAATCACGATGTCGGCGTTCAGAATGCGAACGGACAGACCGCATTGATCCTAGCATCCCGTGGAGGGAAACATGACGTTGTGCGCTTCTTAATCGATCAAGGAGCAGACTTGAATTCCCGGTGCAAAATTATGGGTCGCGTTACACTGGGCAACTCAAGAGGGTCATCTTGACATCGTACAGCTGCTTCTAGACCGCGGTGCAGACGTGAATGTACAGGGCAACCACCTTTGTACTCCACTGCATGTGGCTTCGCAGAATGGGCATATCCAAGTGGCACAATTGCTAGTTGATCGTGGGGCAATTGTCGATTCTTGTAACGATCAACAGCAAACACCGCTTCACTGGCAGCTGGAAATGGGCAAGTCGAAGTCGTACACTTCCTACTCGAGTCAGGAGCGAATGTACATGCGATGGATGAAGCCGGCTGGACTCCGTTACACAGGCATCATGGAATGGCCATCTCAAGACCATCGGTTGTTGCTCAGTCGAGGTGCGGATCTCGACTCACGGATCGCGCCAATAAGACTGCCGCAGATTTGGCATCGGAGAATTATAAGGTCAAGGTTGCAGACTTCCTGGTCAAGTGCAAAGGAGACGAGAATGTTCGGAATGGGATATGCTCAACTGCATTGGATATAATGCTGCACGACACTAATGAAGAGGACATTACGGACCAACTTCACTACATGCTGCGGTCGCAGAGGGCAAACTTGGCGTTGTGCAGTCGCTTCTTGTACGTGGGGCAGATGTCAATGCACGAAATGCAGAACATAAACTCTCTAAACTGGCATCAGAAAAGGGGCACTTCGATATGGTGCACTTACTGATTGAGCGCGGCGCGGAGGTGGATTCACGGGGCAGTGATGGGTGGACCCCGTTACACGAGGCATCGGAATGGGCACACTGATGTGGCGCGGTTGTTGATTGATCACGGTGCGGATGTGAACGCCAGGGACGAAGATAATTGGGCTCCCATTCATCTCTCGGCAGGCTATGGACATTCACGTTGTAGAATTGCTGCTTGCACGAGGTGCGAACCCGCATTATCTCACCGATGACGGTCGATCCGCATTCCAATTGGCGAGAGGAAGAGGATTCCGTGAAGTTGTACACCTACTCAGAGAGCAAGATGCAAGTAAGCATAGCACTTACTAGTAAGGTGCGATGATCATTATATGGGCGCTGATTTGATAGCTAACTTGAATCGCTTGGTCCACAGCGGCAATTGGCATCCACCGTTATGCCTCAGTGGCTCTGTGTTTTCGGCAGTCCCCATCCACCTTCCAGACTTGCGCTTCAAATTGTGCGCCGCTCAAGGTTCACGTTTACTATAAGTAGTTGTACTTTGTGGTTTTACTATCGCTCTCACGCTTCTACTTTACTCATTCGTTGACCGTGTTCATGCATATATATACTCCTACTAGTAGTCCGCCGTCATATAACTGTCTTGCGTTCTCTCGTCTTAGTTTCTGTATGACCCTTCGTTTGTATCTCGGAAAGCCTCTGAACGATTCGAAGCCTTGCGTTGCTGAATTCTAATTTTTAACTTGATTTAGTTTGTTAGTCTGAATTCCTTTTTGAAATTAGTGAGAACGCATTATTATAATCGCTACCAGGCCCTCCAGTTGCGCGCGCCCACGCGCGGGGGTTTCTGTATGGGTTGAGCGCATTGTCGGGAATCGAAAGTGGTGCGTAGTAGCCCCGCGGCGAGGATGACGTGTGCGGAAGAACTGTGATGGTGAGAGATGGGAGATAATATGTAGACGATAGCGTTTTCCAGTGGATGAAAACGAAAGATTCTTGGGCGCAGCGGTACGAAAGGAAGTTCAGAGAGGGGCGCTCCGTCGCGACGAGGAAGCATTGCGAAGACGTCAATGTGTTTGGTGATTTACCGCATAAGTACAAAAAACTTATCGTTGGGCGGCGTGAGCTGAATACAGTAGAGAGATAACCCGGGGGGGGGGTGGTTCGACCCTTTCTCGTCGGTGCCGCCGGTACTACCAAAAGGGTTTTTTTTTTTTTGCTTCTATCGCGTTTCGCGAGACGCCAGCGCACATCGTCGGCGTCGGGCGAGCTAGTCATACCCAAAGTAACACAAAAAAAATCGTCATGACTTTTTTCAGGAACAGGGGTTCTAGACGGGTTCTTTTCAAGGGTTTCTTCCCCCCCCCCGCGGAATAGGTTTCGTATACAGACATATCATAAGTAGGATGGAAAGTTTAATAAAGGACCATGCCAGTAGGCGGAGTTCTCGCCGGAGTACCATGACAGACGTTTTTTTGGAGGAGCAAGGCGCGCGCCTTGCTCCTCCTGCCTTCACGGCGCCTTAGGCGCCGTGAAGGCCACGCCGCGCCGCGCGACGTTATTAATTAAAGGGAGTACTGTAGTACTGTATGGTGGGTTTTGTCGCCCCGTCGTTGTCGTAGGGATGGGTGTGTCAAGGTTAAATAAAAAGAGAGGTATGGCCTCTTCGCTCACTTGGTACTATCCATCTTTTTTCTCACACAACTCATGGTGAAACAGGTCATCCGCGGGAACGCCGGGGTGACCTTTTTTTTGCTTAAAAGGGATATGCCTCTCCTTTGCTCGCTTCCCATCTGGGCACGATGAGTTACTTTTAGAGTTGTGGGGAAAGCTTGGGTGTTTGCCATATGACCTAAAATAGGATTACATATACGGGGAAACCCTTTTTTTTTAAGGCTACATTTATATTCCGCAATCCATGTGGCTATGACAAAGGCGTAGTGGGATAGTAAAGGCGGCTGGGGAAGTAAGGAGCGTAGCGACATACTCGACGTTTTCGTGGTTGGGTGGGCGGGTGGGGGAAGTCTATAGTAGGGTTCACAAGTATGTACACTAATTACCATTTTCTGGCGCCTGCTCCGGCAGGGGGATCTGTCCCGGGTCCCAGACTTGCCTCGGGAGCATGCAGGCGCGGGTCGATTGGATGAACAGGCTCACAGCCTTTCCTCCTTGGGCCGTGCTCAGTAGGATGGGGAGTGAGAGGTCACGATCCACCGGCTGGAGGATGACGCGACGGGCGTCATCGTAGGGTGGGCAGGCCGTGATGACGTGTTCGGCGGTTTGCATGGGTGCCATGCAGGGGCAGCTCGTGGGGAGGTCTGGGTGGAATTTGGCCGTGTACGACCCGATGAAGGCATGGCCCGCAATGATCCTGACGAGGGTGGAGAAGACCGCCCTCTCGTGTCTCTTTGACCCTTGGATTACTGGCGGGATTTTGCCGTTCGGAGGGCAATGTAAGTTTGAGAGTGGTGATTGTTGTTCAACCAGTGGTTGGTCCATGTGTCGATTGCTGAGGCTTTGGCTTCGCGACGTTGACAGCTGATGGTGAGCGGTTCACGGTGGTGGCAGCGGGCCGGGGTGATCGTGTTTGTAAGGTGCTTGGCACGAACGAAGCTGTGTAGCGAGCGGTCTTGTGGTGCCCAGACTACCTGGACTTTGAGGTTCCTCTTTAAGGAAAGGAGAATGTCAGCCTTCTGTCTGAACGAGAGAGAGAAGGCTTGGCCGGGGTGAGGGCCAGGCTTGGTTATGTTGCAGATGGCAGTGGAGACTGTGGAGTCAGGGGAGATGAGGACGAGGTGGGTAGTAGGGAGGATAGTAAGGATAAGTGAGATACCGGTGTCAAGGGCTGCCAGCTCGGTGTTGAGCACCGCAACCATAAGCCCTAGGGGGCGCTCGGAGTGGCCGATTTCTCCGCCGTTGCCATAGGCCACGGCGGCTGCGATACCGATAGGGGTGTTGTCTTCTCTGTCAGCATTAGTGAGGGCACCCCGGCAGAAGATCGCCACTGGGGGCCATTTCGGCTTTGAAGGAGGTAACCCAACGTTTTCGGTCTTCTCCGCAGCGGACTTGGGGGCCTGGGTGAGTCGGTCATCCCATCCGCGCAGGTTCCACGGCGCGAGGGCATGCGGGCGAAGGCGGGGGCTGTGTGTCGGGACGAGATCGGCTAGTTCTGTTAGGCGAGAGCGGGCAGGGCGGTTATGGGCGGGGAGGAATGGGAGTGGGAGGTCTACTTCTGTGGTGCTGCTCCAGTCACTGCCTAGGCGTTTGAGCAGTTGGCTGCCGCATGGGAGGCGGTATAATCTGAGGGCAGAGTTCTTTATCAGCAGTTTGATACAGATGTCAACGGGATAGATGGCCATGAGTTGGTGTAATAGCTCACGTACCAGATATGATGCGAATGGCCTCATTTTGAGCTGTTTGAACGTTGTTTGACAGGCCTAGTTGGCCCTTGTACCAGAGCTGCACACCGTAAGTGAGTACCGGGAGGCATATGGCCAGGCGCCACCTGGCAAAGTCGAGACTCTGACTGAGTTTCTAAGGAGTTGGAGTGACTTGAGAGTGGACTTGACACGGTTGACAACATGGAAATGTGTTGCTTCCACTGGAGTTTGAAATCGATGTGGAAGCCTACTAGATAGCGGACGCAGTTAGTGCATGAATTCTATAATAGGAGAGTCGGGCGTACAGCCAGTGAGCGGGGACGGCGAAAATAAATGAGCTCGGTTTTTTCGGGCTCGATACCAAGTCCCGATCGCATGAGCCATTCTTCGCACTCGGTTGTAGGGCCTGTAGGCCGAGCGGAGGCGGTGGCTGACGGAGTCGTATGATGTGCCACACTCAAAGATAAGGCCATCGTCCACATACATGGAGAGGGAGTGTTCCACTGGTGGATTTTGAGAA
>WTXI01000203.1:0-68079 GCA_022376515.1 Lactifluus volemus
AAGAAGTGCACAAGGGGCGCAAAGTTGATGCGGTAACACTCAGTCAGCTGATATTAATGTTTGTACCCTTGAGCTTGAACCACGTTGCTTCCGTGCGGACGACACTTGATCGCCGGATGCCAACTCCTCTGAAAGACTGGATGCCTCCTTTGTCTGTTTTATGCCCATCTGGACCGCACGCTATAATTGAAACTGTCCCACATAAGCCCCTTTCCACGCGATTCGAACTACCTCGTGCTAATAGCTACAGCCTTCCACGGTGTCCTTCCAGTAGCGCGCTGTCAGCATGTTTCGATTCAGGGCCTTTCGAAAGTGCTGGCTGAGTGCGTGTTGAAAATTTCATTTCGCACCGAGTCACATATGCCCCTGGGCTCACCTATCTGCATCATCCTGTTCTCATTAGTCGTCACAGCACTCATATCACTGGCGTGCATCGCACTTTCGCTATCGTTCTATGAACATTACAATACAAGGACAGATCTCTGCGTTCTCGTCATCTTTCCAGCGCTTTGCTTCACTATCTCGATTACTGCGTGCGTGCATCACTACTGGAGTTTCCTTTTACTTGGATCTAATTTTTCCTTTCCCATTTGTGTGACATACGTGCTCCACGGATGCCTGTCACTTGTATTTTTTTTATCAGGGTCTTCGCCAAGCAGCTGTTCCGTTCTGCCAGCATCCAGACATGTGTCGCTCTCGAATGTATCTGGACCATGTGTTTCGTAATCTTTAACCTGAGTGGGTCCTATTACACGAAGAAGGTTCCTGACCTTGACTATAAACGTGACTCTGCGTCCAGTCCTAAGTCTATACAGCTTCGGGGTGGGAACGAATATCACGGATGCAGGAACGCGCATCCATTTTTCGATTGTGGAAATTTTTTGCTGGTCTCTCAGTGGATTTAGTGAGTGAGATTGTACTCCGCTTGTCTGAAATGTTGATAGAAATGTGCGCAAGTGGCGACTTACTCATCCCTTATCATATTCCTCTCCGTCCTCACGGCAATAACCGTCGATAAGGACGTCTGGTTTCGGGACATAACGGGTTCACCCTCGCCTTTCCCGGTTATGGCATGCCTGTATTCGATTAGGTTCCAGCTCTCTGGCATCCGCAAATCGTCATCTGGGGTGGACTGTGCGCAGGAGCATCCGCCTCATTGCCTTCCGGGTTGTACTTGCAAGGAGAAGATACCACCATCATCACCGTTGACAGCTCTGCCGCCATTGGGCTTATTATCTGACCCGCCACCTGTTCCCAATAACGCACGAGGAGTTGTGCCAGGGGTCCGTGTGCCAACCGCCCTCGAGCGTCACAACTCAATTATCATTGGTCTCGAAGTGTGAGGGCGCAACACTGCAGCGTCATGTGCATCAGCTTCGTAGTACCTTCTCCAAACCCATCTGATCAGTCGTAACTCTTAAGAGTTGGGTTCGTTCTTTCTTACGCCACATCTACTTTTGTCACCTATTCGGCCGTGCAAACATTACCATCGGGATCTGGATAATAAAGCGCTTTAAACCTACACCATAAACAAATACCCTTTTAGTAGTCAGTTTGTGTACACATGGCTCGGCAATTAGGGATCTACAGTCTTGGTTGGCAAATGTGATCAAGTGGGAAACGAAAAAAAAGAGAACCATGCGAGACATTAGTAACAAGACTGATGAGATATGAGACATGACCGCGGCACATCCGGGAGGACGGAAAATCGATCTATGACAGCTTGGAGCGATTATGTTGGTGTTGTGTTCTGGAACGAAATATCTATTACACAGAACATGCACCCTGCTTTTCTTCTAGAAATAAGATCTAGGGAAGCTGAGTCTAGTTCAGGGCAATCTCTAGGGGGAAAAGGTGGGGCGTACCTTCTATCTACCTCTGTGCTTAGTGGTGCTTCCCCTCAACCGCTTCATGTTTTCCTTTCCCAAGGAAACTTTCCGCTAGGACGTAGGCTGAGAAAGCGACAACTGCAATGCCAAATCCCGGGAAGAGGTTGGCGAACATTGCACGGTTGGAAAACACAGGGTGTCTCCGCCAGGCATCACGCTTGGCCCAAGGATCGAATAAAGAAGGATATTTTGACATGGGATGTCTGCAAGTGAGTCGCATGTAATTAATCAGAGACTTATATGACTAAAGTCTCACTTACTGGCTTTGCGTTATGTTACACTTTCAGCGTTGTTGGACTCGGAGGCTGTGTGATGGGCTGGCATCGGGAGTTGCCGAATTCTGAGTGTAAGTTAGGGCAGGTGCCAAATCACCTTCACACCCAAACCCAAACAAGTGCGTTACCGCTCTTCTTTTTGAACCACCATCTCGTCCTCCTTAACCCTATTTTTCTTATTTCTCTGCCATGACTGCCCTGGATAGCGAGCAATCAATGTTCTCCGACGATGACGACGACATGCCTCTCGCTTCTCAGCCTTCGCGTAATGGTATTGTGAGGAATGGCCACGTCGCCACGAATGGAGCCGGCGGCAGCAAAGCACGCGTCCTTGACGCGGACGGTGATACCCCTATGAGCGATGTCGACGATGATGATGTACCTCTCGTAAGTACTTGGCCTGATACTGGTAACAGGTTGATTTAGCGCTGACCGACATGATTGACACTATTTAATTGTCCCAACAGTCCCAGGTCACTCGCTCGACTGACGCGCCCATTTCCTCTAAGCGGAAGCGCCGTTCTGCCCCCGTGTTGAGCTCTAGTGATGATGATGACGATCAGCCCCTCGCCCTCACGTCGTCGCCACCAAAGCACCGTCGGGCAGCTCCTGTGCAAACGAAAGGCGTGCGAAAGTCAACTACAGTGCCCGCTTCCGCCCCAAGCACCAATGGGAAGACAAAGCCAGAGGACAGCGACTCGGATGATATGCCGTTGACCAACCACGTCGCGTCTTCCAGTAAGTCGCACGCGAAGCCAAAGAGTCAGCAGAAACGCAAAAAAGTCAAAGTCGAGGATCCGGAGCATGACCTTGAATCAGAGGACGACAAGCCTGCTCCAAAAAAGAAGAATCCTCAACCAAGAAAGAAGCGAAAAGTAGGTGCGGGCAGTGATGGGGACAGTCAACCCGTCAAAAAGGCCACGTCCAAAAGGATGAAGGTATCTGGCTCAGAGCCCGAGGCTGCGAAACCGGTTTCCAAGAAGAAGGGCAAAGTGAAGAAGGAGGAGTCTGAGGAAGATGTCTCGACGAAGGGGAGGCCGACAGGGACAGACGCGGATGAGAAGAACGCGAAGAAGAGTAAGGGCAAGCAAAAGGAAAAGGACGAGAAGGAGAAGGAGAAGGAGAAGGAGAAGGAAGAAGAGACGGAGGAACTATACAAGTGGTGGGAACAGGATCCTGACCAGACCGTTGTCAGTGACGGTACCCAGAAATGGACGACCCTCGAACACAACGGTGTTATCTTCCCTCCTCCGTATCAACCGCTACCCACTCACGTCAAGATGAAGTATAATGGTTGGTAAATTCATATGTTCCTTTGCGTTAGGTGCTGAACATATGTCTTAGGTAAACTTGTTGACCTTCCCCCGGAATCCGAAGAGGTTGCTGGGTTTTACGGCGCCATGTTAGAGACGGAGCATGCAAAGGATGCAACTTTCAGCAAGAACTTTTTTGACGATTGGCTCAAAGTTCTCAAGGAATATCCTCCAGTACGCATCGTTACGTTGTTGGTATTTTCCAGTGCTGACTCGTTTACCAGCGTGATGGAACGACAATTAAGGAGTTCGGCCGTTGTGATTTTCGTCCTATGTTTGAATACTTCGAGGAAGAGAAAGCCAAGAAAAAGGCCCTCACTTCTGCGGAGAAGAAGGAACTGAAGAAGCAGAAAGACGAGATGGAGGCCAAATATGTGACTTGTTTACTTGACGGTCGTAAAGAGAAGGTCGGCAACTTCAGAGTTGAGCCTCCAGGGTTGTTTAGGGGACGCGGTGAGCATCCTAAGAAGGGCGCGCTCAAAGTTGGTTTTACACCTGGTCCCCGTGCGATTGACCTACTGACGTACTTCAGCTACGAGTTCGCCCCGAGGATATCATCATTAACATAGGGGCCGACGCACCCATTCCCGTTCCCAATATGCCGGGAAAGTGGAAGGAGGTCCAACATGAAAACACAGTCACTTGGCTCGCGACCTGGACTGAGAACATCAATAACAGCCACAAATACGTCTTTTTAGCGGCTGGCAGTTCGCTGAAAGGCCAGAGCGATATGTCCAAGTTTGAAAAATCACGCGAGCTCAAGGTCAGTCTCCGTATCTTTCCTCCCATCGCCTCGTTTAAAAGTCTCCCAGAAACACGTTGAACGCATTCGCGCGGATTATCGGGCAGATTTGAAAAACAAAGTCACTCAGCTACGCATGCGTGCGACTGCGATGTACTTTATAGATGTTCTAGCTCTTCGAGCTGGGAATGAGAAAGGCGAAGACGAGGCAGACACGGTCGGCTGTTGTTCTCTGCGTTGCGAGCACGTCACACTCGAGCCACCCAATTTCGTCATTTTCGACTTCCTTGGTAAAGACTCGATCCGGTACTACAACAAAGTCACCGTGGACGAACAAGTATTTAAGAACATCAAGATCTTTAAGCGAGACAAGGTGGATTCGGATGGATTATTCGATCGTGTGAACGTCAGTGCCATGGGCTTACAATTGCGTTGTGGACACGAACGCTTACGCTACCTATCGTTTCATCTAGCCCGGCTACCTGAACAAGCATTTGCAGTCCTATATGAAGGGCCTCAGCGCAAAGGTGTTCCGTACTTACAACGCCTCGATCACGTTCCAGAACCAACTTGACGAGGGCACGCCTGAGAAAGGCACGTTGCAAGAAAAGCTGAACCACTACAACCACGCGAATCGTATGGTTGCCATTCTGTGTAACCATCAGCGCGCTGCACCCAAGACGCACGACCAGTCGATGGCGAAAATGAAGGAGAAGGTATGGCTGGCCCCGCAGCTCTGGATTGACGCCCTCTTTACTCCATTCGTTGTAGCTCCGCGGGTTCAAGTACGACCGCATGAAGTTACGCCACGCCCTCTTCGTTGCAGATCCCAAGTACAAGAAACAGAAAAGGTATGCGGAGGATGAGTCAGATCTAGACGACGACGGGATAGCGGAGCACGAAGAGCAGTGCAGGACCCGTGAGATCGAGCGCATAGAAAAGAAATTTGCCAAGGAAAACGAGAAACTCGCGGAGGAGGGTAAGCCCCAGCAGGGTGAGGATGTGCTACGCTCGCGACTGAGCGCGGTCGAGGACGAGTTCGCACGGCTCAAGAAGGAGCGCGGGACGAGCAAGGCAGCTCTCAAACGCGATAAACCTCCGGAGAAGCTGATTGAGGGAATCGATAGACTGGACGAGAAGATCAAGACGTTCAAGCTACAGATGGTCGATCGCGAGGCGGGGAAGGAGGTCGCACTGGGAACGAGTAAGATCAACTACCTCGACCCTAGGTACGTCGCTGTGCCGTTGCCAGTCTTTGTATTCCTCTTCTGATCTGGTCTCCCCTACGGACTGTAGAATTACCGCGGCGTGGTGTAAAAAGCACGATGTACCAATAGAGAAGATCTTCTCAAAGACACTGCTGACGAAATGTGCGTGACTCATTTTTTTTTCCAACTCCTTGAGCGCTCGAATATGCTCACTGACAATTTGACGATTCGATTTTTTATATTTTCCAGTCCCTTGGGCTATGGAAGTAGAGCCAGATTGGAAATTCTGATTACATTTTTTTTGAAAGACGGGGATCATAGACGCTCGTCATCGGGCAAGGACCCAACGGGATGAGTTGGTACTGATACGCATAGGCGGTGTTATTTCCAGACTCATTTTGTGGTTTTTTTTATCTGGGCTGTGCTAATAGAGATATTTGCTGCACTATCAGGCGGACAATCACCAACAGGTAACCGCAACAAGTGGAAAATTTGCTTCACAACCACGTGACTTCGTCCTCACAAGGCTGACCGGACAATCTCTCCGGCCGCCCGCATCTGTATGGGTGTAGTCAGCGTACAGAACGACTGTTAATCCCTCCTCGCTTGACCCCATGAATTTACCATACGTTTTTGCTTTCCGATTTCAGGCCCAGGTGGGCCTTTGCCTCGACGCATAGTGTCGTCGAAGGTTAGTAGGACGAGCCGTGGGAAGTGAGGTCACTTCCGCTCTTGCCCACAGTACGGGTGAATCCTCTGCCGCAGTTCCGGCGCTCTTCCAGGAACCACTAGTTGAGGGTGTGACGTGGAAGTCGCTCAGCAGCCGGGGTGGAAACATAATCATCATTTTGGGCCACGGCGGAGTAAGCTGCGACTGCGAAGGGGCTGTTCCATTTTCACGTCTGTAGTACGCCGTCCCACCAGACTCGAGTCTATTTCGTGGTCGAATTCCGCTGCACATCTACCTCGTGCACTGTCTTCACGTGGTGTATTGACATGACGATTTCAGGGTAGAGTTAGGAGTTCTGTGTAGCGTAAATAATGTATATGGAAGGTGGAGTTCCTGCCAGGGAGCCTGAGACTTACTAGACGGCTTGGAGAAAAAAATTCTCTGTTGGGCCCACTGTTGAAAGACGTGGTCTCTCGAAATGTGCAAAGTAAGACAGAGGGAAACGTAGAGTATCACAGATGCAGGGTTTGCGAAATTATATGTTACTTTCAGGAGGCTGTGAGGGGGGCACATCTTGCCCGCCAGTGGGTTGATCGATTCATGGTGCTAGCTTCAGTTCGCCGTGGACTTCGGACAGGTTTTTCAGGGAGAGATGAGATGGTTCTGGTTATGGTGCTGGCGCAGTCCAAGTCGGGGATTGGTGTGTTGCAGAACAATTCCACCTTCCTTGACTCGGAACTCTTAGATGTGCACAGTTCATGTAAATAGGGTATCTGTGCGGTCCGTACTGTGGATCTGTAGTAAGTTTGCTCTCATCTAAGAGATACGTTTTCTGAATATGTGTCTAAAGAGTTTGAAAATGTCGTTGTCCTTCATTGCAGCGATTGAATTTTCAATTATATCATGTGACTTTAATCCTAACCCTGGCCAACTATCAGTAGGTGGAAAATTTTCACAACACTCGTGGAAGCAAGGCAGTAACGAGTGTCGGGCACGAGAAGAACCGCTACATTTGTACAGAGGGTTGTACAGGCGTAATCATACAGAGTGCGATGAGGGGAAGGAAGATTGGTATTTAAGTTCCATGTTGAGCAACTCGATCCTTCTTCACTTTCCGACCCCATGAGTCTTCCCACAGGTTTTGCTTTCCGATCTGCCGGGCCTTTTCATCGACCAATACACACGCGTATTCCGTCGCCTCGTCGAAGGTTAGGAAGTTGATCCATAGCAGGGTGTCCGCTGGGTTGTAAATCTCAAATCCTTCTTTCTCAGGAACTGGGCCTTCGTTTTTGTGCTTGACTGCCCAGTGTTTCTTGAAGTCTGATGGACGGTCGGTCCTAAAGGAACAATCCACGGATCGGCAATAGACCCAGAATGGGAAGTGAGTGAAGTAGTGTCGGTCCCGCTCTTGCTTACGGTCGAATCCTCTGTTGCACTTCCAGCACTTCCAGGGACCGTTCGTTGAGTGGTTACGTGTACGGCGCTTACGAGGCCGTGTAGAAACATGATTTTGGGAGGCCACCGGCAGAGTAAGCTCCGAAGGGCTAACGGTGGCAGAACCCACGGCGGTGCCTCCTTGCTCTGGGACAATCTACGTTGGCATTGATGGGTTTGACATGAGACGTGAACAAATAGCGCAGTAAAACCCAGCTTACTTGTTGGGGGTCAGGAGAGTAATAACTTTCAGCAACCGGGGAGTTTGTATCGCGGGCAGCATACTGGTATGGAATGCAATTGAGAATATCGAAACGTCGTGACACGAAAGCTATCTTACCTGAGCAACATGATCCTGGGGTGGGATAAAGGAAGTATTTGCGGTAGTGTGCAACTCTCCTTCAGAACCCCAGTTGAGACACATGATTTTGAAAAGGGGAAAAGTGAAGTGGCCAGTGAGTGAAGATTCAGTACCGCAAAGATATAAGTGCCAAGGCTTTATATTAACCTGCTGCTTGAACCAGTGCCGGACGAGAAGTACGGATATTATCTGCGAAAAAAACCGAATGAGCAGCATGTTGCCATTCAAGGTGCCAAGTACTCTGGGTCGTGATGAGCGATGGTGCCGAACGAGAAGCTTAAACGCATCGGGAAGGGAAATATAAAAGACACGTCTCGCAAAAGTGCCAAAAACTCTGCGTGATCAATTTGGACTAACTAGCAGAAGCCTGACTTTGGCACGGCACTAGATATGATCACGCTGTTTGGGATAAGTTGGTCACGCGCTGAGAAGAGGGTGTAAACAGAGCAATTCGTGTTGATTTCCGCGGTAGCCATGAACGTTGAACAGGCGGAGTGGGGGGATGTTTGCTACGAAGGCGGACCCTCGAAGGAGCGCACTGTAACGCACCACCTGTTCCACAGGGCATCTCGTGGAAGTGCCCGTGCCAATGGTGATAGCGCCCGTGCCGGTGCAAGTGCCGCAAGTGCCAATATACAGAAACGGCATTAGGGTTGAGTCAAGTCAAGCAAGGGTAAAACATAACCCGTTGGTGAATTCAATTTGTTGTGCCATTTAGTAGGTGATCGCGATAATGAACTTTGGCGACTCTTTACAAAGTTTCAATCAGTTTAGATGATGGTAGTGACGAACAACGAGGTCATGTTGATCCAAGTAGCTCCTAGAAGCTCCTATCCCATGATGAATATAAGTGCTATATCAGCATCGCGATTAAATTTTACGTTTGAGGGGTGCACCCTACCAGAGAGGTTCGAGTTATTTCGTGGTTGAGTTCCGTTGCTCTCCAGTTACGTCAGCCACGCGTCAACCTCGCGGGTCTCTCTTCACGTGGCTTATCGCATTTCGATCAACGCCAGGCGATAAGGTGGAGTTAGGGAGGGTCTGCGTAAAAGACGGACCAATAGAGAGCCAGATGAGAGCTGTCTTCTTGAGCCAAGGCTTACTAGGCCTGGAGGTAGCATTGGTGATGGACTCGGGGTGAATTTCTCTGTTGGGGCCACTGTTGAAAGACACGGCCTGTCGAACACGCAAAATAGGACAGGGGGAAAAGGTGGGGCATCATAACTGCGGCTTGTGAGTTATATGTGCAGCCTGGGGCTGTATAGTCGGCGGGCACGTCTTGTCTGGGTGGCCAACTCGGTGTCGTATGAGTGCCTGTGCCGGCAGTGCCTCCTACCCTGAATGAAACATCCATCATCGTAAGGCGCCTCGAAACGACTACAGCAGATATTCATCCGCCAGTGCTATACCGGACTCAAAGCCTTTATCTGCGTCACTTGTGAGGTTGAGGATTTCGATATGCATTTGAATCAATATACATACAACTCCAAACCTGCTTGGGAGTAGTACAATATCACTTACAGCGGGCGAACTCATAAACACAAGACGTATGTTCAATTGTGGGTCCTTTGAAGATTGGGGTGCCACTGGATAGCTATGTATTAGGGTTTCGGAGAAACGACAGCAAGGCAGTGGGGCAGGGAAGATGTAGGCTGGAAAAGGAGGACAATACATCTCGTCAAGGAAATCACTGGCATCAGTGCCCCCGACTCGGAGGACCTACGAAAACTGTAAGTGTGCTCAGCATGTTCGTGTTCGAAGAATCGAGAACACCGGATCACGTGTTAAAACACACACGTGATCGTACACCACGTTGTCGCGGGATCGAAGTCATCGAACCTACCCTCGCGATGTCCCCTCCAACTACCTCACCACGACACCCCATCAGATCTTTCATCTACCACTTGCCTCTCAAGCCAAAATAAAACCACTCTGTACCAGTACGCTTCGCTTTCCAATGCCCTCGATGACCCACACAGCCGTTGGGGCACCATGTGCTCTTTCAAGCCGTCGCTAGTGTCTAAGACTTTCTCCGCGGGAAACTGCATGCGCGCCTCTACTGTGAATCCACACGATTTTTACGTTGGGGAAAGCTTCTGCGCTGCCAACGCTAGCTTTGCCCAGCATCGGGCCTACCAGCAGCGCGAGGCACCAGAGCTTGCAGAATTTGGAGACATAGATGGCGCATATCAGGTTTAATCTTTGGAGTCGCCATGCGTACTGCTCCCCGCCTTACCTCTTTTTTTTCTGTCTAGTCGATTGTAGTCGTTTTCCCCTCGCATTTACGGCATTGTAGGTTCCCCTGATATATAGCACCGTGCTGCATGAGCCAACTTTTGCCCGAGAATTCGCGGAAACTCGGATGTTTGGGGACGAGCGACGCGTTGCGACCCGTGAGCGCGTTGCAGATTTCAAGCAGACAAACGAAGAGCATAGTATGAATATACTGAATTCAACCCTCTTGCACTCGACAAGTGCAACATAGATTGTTTATCAGATATGGATAGCACCCAGCTTGCCGTTCTAATGTACATGCGATTGACAAAATAGATGTTCCTGCCCATCCCGACCTGTTACGCGTCGTCCGTCCCACCACCCTTACAGTCATTGATTAGCGTAGGTGCGGGTAAGAGTGCAACGATGTCTTCCAACACGGTATTCCGAGGTGTAGATGAAAAGCAACATTAGACTTCAACAGGGCCAGCCGGTCAGTTCATTGCGTTGGCAGTTTTAGTTTGATAACCAAGCGATCTTTGGTGACAACCTGTCGTATGTGGGGATTTCCCAATCAGGCTTCCTGGATTTGAATCGTCTGATCGCCCAAGTTCCTCTCTTAACTATCGATCACTACTTCACTTGGCTTTAGAGTTCCTCAGGACTGCAGGGATCCAGGCATAACTTATTACTACTACGCGATATAGATCTCGACCAAGCATGCTCACTGACAACCCAGACAAACCTTGAGCTTCCCTCAATGCACAAGTTTGAGAAATCAAGCTCAGTTTTTAGCTTTGCCAGCAATCCAGACTGTTAGATCTACGGAACGATGTGACGAGGGAGCATATAAAAACGTGCTGAGGGTTAGGCCGGTTAGGGGTTAGGGCTAGGGTAACCATAACTGAGTAGTAGGAGGCGTTATTCAAGTTTACGCCTAGCAGCTGCCCTAATTCTCTGGGTGTTGTAAGAGGTGTATGGTACCCCATACTCAACACGCACGAAGTTACCGGTCTCAACTGCACCTCTGGTGGTTCCCTCGAAGTGCGATCGTCATCCACGTGTCATGGCGCCAAATTCTCCAGTATATCTTGGACTGCCATTGAGAAGGTGCTGTACCCGCCCGCCTCACCGAGGATGTAATAGCGGGATTCAGGTCACTGATCATCACCAGAGCGTCGTGATAACGGCATCATCCCAGACCCAACCTTCTTCCCGTGCGCCCACCCGCCACACGTGAAATACAGGACTCCCGTCCGAAACATGTGCCGAAGAAGAAAGAGTTGCGCGCTGTGGTGTGGTGAAAGAAACTGCGAGGGGACGACAATAGATACCTTGAAAAAACCTGGAGAGCTTGGCATTCCCGTCGGGGCATCAGAGGCGTCGAGTGCAAAAGCATTCTAGGAGGTTGTACGGGGTAAGTGAGGTGATGTCAATCCAAAAAAGGGACTGTATAAGCCTTACAATAACTTCAAGTTGAGACGAGACGGGAGTCCGTCCAGATAAAATGCACAAATAATGGTTTTAGGTAAACACAAAACTACGCGTGGCACCCCACCAGAAGACCAGGGAGTTCGGTTGCCATATCGTCCTCCCTTCCTTTTCCACCCCAGAAATCTGTCCATTCCCCCTCCTTTCGTAGCTCCGTGGCCTTTTCCGCAGCGAGCACAAGCGCATAGCTTGCCCCAACGCCAACGGGGACTTGGTCTTTTAAGATCCAATTTAAGATCATCTTTGGTTCATAGATTTGGTACTGCTTGTCCCAGGCCTTCGAGCCGCACTTCTGTTTCCACAGGTGCCTCTTTAGCTTGTCCTTACGATGACCCCTCCAGGTGCAACCTGAACGAGAACAGTAAATCCAGCACGGAAGATGAACCGACATGATATGTCGCTTCAAATCCTGCTGCCGCCTAAACGGTTTGTTGCATTTCGGGCAGGGCGTGGGTGATGACTTCAAGGTGCAGTGTAGAGGAATCAACTTGAACATCAAAAATACTGGAAGCTGCGCCATAGATACGAACCACCTCACCTGAACCCGGAGCTCGTCAGGATGGGGCGAAGCACTGATGACACGGCAAGCTTCGCTGTTGGAGATCTTCAAGTCGTTGAAAGACATGGGTTTTAGAAGAGTGCGAAGTAGGATCGAGTGTCAGGCAAGGACTTGGACTTGGACGTGGTAGTTAGGTACTGGAGGATTAAATATAACGACTACATTTGTAGCGTGCTTGCTCAAAAGATAGTGCCAAATGACAAGCAAAATCTGCATTGGCGAAGACAGAATCTAGGACTCGTGCTGCGAGGGTGCCAGCGATTGTGGGCCGTGGGGCCCGTGGGCCCAAAAATAGCCCGAGTCCTCCGAGAGTTAGATCCGAGTCTGGTCACGTTGTCTGAGCTTAGATGATCCCACGTTTCTTGGTGCCATTCGTGAGCATAAAAAAACAACTGTTGGAGCAGCAGTGACTGTACAGGCGGAGATATGTAATTAGAGAAGGAATCTGAAATTGATGAGGAGAGAACGAACCGTCAATACGTGTTGGTTCTCTAGGGCTTCTATGAAGTGTCAGGTGCCAAATCTTCCCTGGTGCCGCGGTGCCAGCACAGCCACAGATGAGTAGCTTGTGCCGACAAGCGACGCTCAAGGCAACGCTGGAACCTACCGCGATCCATCTTGGTCGCAACCCAGCACGGGTAATTGCGAAGGTGAATGGGCTCTTATCCGATGTGATCAGGCCAATGCTAGTACCGACATGCAATGGGATGGTGGTGATTGGCGGCGGTGACTCAAGCTACTCAAGTCTCACGTGACTGCCATCAGGGCCAAGGTCTGACAATACAGTAACTCCACTCCAATCAATTTTGGGCACTCTCAGGGGGTAATAGTATTCGGTCAAGAGTCACATGAGGTTTCTCTTCCCGGCCGAGTAGCTTGACGGATAGCAACGGCAGTCTTCTACGTGCAAGAGCCATTCCTCCGCAATTGTTCATCCGAATCAATGACATTACTGTCATGAACTCGGAAAAAATGAATTATCAACCCGTGGTGTCACATGCGCTTGTGATGGAATAGACATTGTCAAGGCCGCTCTCATATCAGTGGGTGCACGCAACGATGCAGGCACTGGCACCGCTGCGGCTTCTCGCGGACGCGTGAGAAGTGCCTGTTTCCGAACCACTGGCATAGCGGCACGTGGAGCTTGAAACGCTCGCTCGCCGCATGTTGGCACAGCAGGAAATCATCCTAGCTTGTGTCGTCGGTGCCTCCAAGTCTTCGTGGACATAGAAGTGACCTACTTTTGGGAAAGAGTGTACGGTGATGAAATGGCAAGTCTACATCACCGTTACGCATCCGCGATTCTGCAATACACGGCTTGGCCAGTTCGGACGAAGCACTAAACCAAATATCGAGCCCCCAAGATTATGGAACCGTAACCCTGTACCAACTGCAACGCTTGCCTTAGATGATCTGAGCCTCAAACAAAATACCTCTCTCTTAAAAGCGATCAATATCCCCGGGGCCGTTGCAGTGTGAATTAACCTCAGCACCTGCCACCTGCTGCCTTCTGCCGCCCACATGCTTACAAACTCCCCCGGCCAGTCCGGCTTCGAGTCCTCCCTCAACTTCCGCTTCACACACCGTGAGAAAATGTCCGCACCTTAGCGCACTCGCTTCCTTTGCGGCGATTCGTGTAGCCAAGGCTGCCACTCGAAGCGGGCGGAAGTTACCTCACTCTGGCAGGCTTTCAGGTCAGGTTCATCGCTGCCTTCAGTGGTGCAGGCGTAGTTGCTTTGCCCGACGGTGAGTACAAGATGGATCGGCCAGTGGTGCCCACTGGTCATGACTAGCTATGTCAGCAGCAGTTCAGCAGAGATCCTAACAGCAGCGGCTGCGGTGGAGGTGGTGCCGCATGGAAGGAAATAGTTGAAGGCTGGGCTGTGAGTAGGCTACGTAATATATGGGCATGAAAAGATCGCGGTCATGCAGCGCATCTTCGTTGCATGCGTGAGCGTAGACTCAGATCAGATCTTCCGAGTCGGTAATTCTCAACTCTACAGTGTATTCGAGCAGATGGAGTAAAGGCGTTGATTGTCAGACTGCCAGCGCCTGCGTCCGTGCTTAAGTTAGGTATGCCCATGAAAATACTAGTACACTGATATGAGGGCCCAAATGGGGTAAACACACCTCAATCTTCAACCACATTGCCCGTACTTTTCATCGCTACCTGACATGTCTACCTCCGTTCATTGGCACCCCATCAAGAGGCGACGCCTAGGTTCACCAAGTCGTGAGTCCCAATGTCCATGATTCAACTTCCTATACCGATTCGCAAATCAATAGCGCCCCGTACCAATAGCCGAGGACCACACTCTATCCATGTCCTTAATGACGACGTCCTTCTCAACATATTCTATATCTATCGACTCGATATTACGGACGAAGAAGACGATGAGAATTTCCGATTCGTCCCCAAGTGGGACCACCAGCGCTGGTGGTACAAGCCAGCTCAAGTTTGCCGACGGTGGCGGCAACTCATTCTCACGTCACCATCTCGATTGGATGTCCATCTCCTTTGCACTTATGGTGTGCCTGTAGCAGACATGCTGGCACATTCACCGCCCTTGCCGCTGACTGTATTTTACCACGATTTCAATCGTGAGATGACAATAAAGGATGAAGAGGGTGCCCTGCTCGCACTTGGTCACCGCGATCGTTTGCAACGTGTTGCCCTTTGGATGCTAGCCCCCAAATTAGGCAAATTTATCATGGCCATGGACGAGGAGTTCCCACTTCTGGAATGCATGTATATTGGGTCTCAATGCGAACATTCTACGCCCCTGGCATTTCCCAACACATTTCAAGCCCCCAATCTACGCCACGTGTCGATGACTTACCTTCCGGTTGCATCTCCGTTACCCACAAACACCATGGGCTTGGTTAATCTCAAGCTTATTGATATCCCAGCATCTACCTACTTCCCCCCAAGTTATATACGAACACGGCTTTCACATATGCCCCTGCTCGAGACTCTCGTCATTCATTTTCATTCCCCTGTCCCAAACCGCGATTTCACGAGGCAATTGTTGAATACCCCATTCACGGAAGATGTGACTCTTCCTCTCCTTCACCTTTTTTCATTCCGAGGTGCCAGCGCTTACCTCGAAGGTCTTATTGCTCGGATTCGCGCCCCTGCCCTTAGCGTCGTCGATGTCCAGTTTTTTAATCAACTCACTTTCACTGTTCCACGCCTCTTGCAATTAATGCAGACATCAGAGAACCTCAGCTTTAGCACTGTCGAGTTCGCTTTCCACGACAATTCCATTGATTTAGTTGCAAATCCTTCGCGGCAACGACCCTTGCGCTTGCGGATCATATGCAGACACCTCGATTGGCAGGTAGCGTCCGCAGTGCAAATCTTCGGCACACTTTCGCCCATATTCTCTGTTGTGGAGGAGCTCACGCTCAGCCACATGGCATACAATCCGTCATCAGGGTTGCCTGCTGAAGTCTACGGAACACAGTGGCGTGAACTTTTCAGACCATTCAGTGGTGTGAAGATACTTCAAGTGCCAAGCGCACACTTTGGGCCCCTTGGTCTCTTCATCCGAGAAATGAAGATATATTTCTGGAATTTATGCCAAAACTGCTGAAGATCCATTACTCTAAGGAAAGAAATACATATTCCCCATTCATAGAACGACAAGCCTTCAACCTTTGTCCCGTATGCAAACGTGGGAGTGGCCGCCGACAAGAATTGCGTCGTCACCTCTTGTCGGTTCATCTCCCTTATTGGATCCACTGTCCATACTCGCCTTGTTCCTGGAGAGGGTCCCGTATGGATGATTTCAGGTTGCACCTGAAGGGACAGAAGTGCGGCCCAGATAGACTTGAGCGAAAACAGTACGGGATATACAACTCACATATGGCCATCGATTGGATCATCGATCGCGGCAAACCTGTCGAGGAAATGGCTAGGTATGCACTTGCGGTAGTTGAAGAAAGGGCGAGAGAGCTAGGGAAGGTGGAAGAGTGGAGTGATCTGTGGGGACATACAGCTGGACGTCGTCGCAATGAGCAGCGTAGTTCGCTGACCACCGCCGCGAGCCCGCCATTCTAATCCTCATGTCTGTATGCCCAGTGAAAGAGGACCATGATATAGTGCTTCTGCGAACTGAGTCAAGGTTTTGTCGCTTGGGTTGTACTAGTATATGTCGCAGATGAAAAATGTGTTTTGTCATGAATGAGTAGTCACCGCGGCTTAGGTCCAGGTACCGGATTTGTGGGTCTGGGTGCATTTGTGTGGGGCGGTTGACGGAAAACAGCAACGTATTTGGGCCTCATTTCTTGTGAACACACTTTAGGCTCTGTGAGCTTCTCTGAGTCGTGTCCGAGTTTGAGGACAAGCCCTGGCATCGCGGTTGGCGAATGTGATGAGCTCCGCATGTCGCGACAGTGCCGGTGGCGCAGCGGTACTCGGGGGCGGTAATAGCTGAACAGAAGATAAACAATCACGTGGACGACCCTGATTACCGTGCCGTAGCCTAGAAATTCGCAACCTCAACCACAACCATGATGGTTTCACTAGTCCCAATCTACGACACTGAAATTGAACGATCATGGTTATCTCTGAGCCGGTGCCGTCTTCCTCCTCCGAGTCCGCATCAACATGAGCACCCGGGCCTGTCTGTGCCTCAGTGCCTCATGTCACACACATGCCTTGCCTAAAGCTCCCAGCTAGACTTTGTGCTCTCACCCAACTTTTTGTATCACACCATTCGAAAACATACTGGTCTGTACTGACCCCAGTGTGCTCACTGTCCTTGTGGTGGTCCTTGCTGCCAAGGCTACCATACAGGGCAGACAACAAGGGTAGTGCCAGTGGCCCCGGGCTCTCAGGTCAGGTCTCCTAGCGCCTCAGCTGGCACCTGCGCCAGTGCCCCGCTCAACGGTGAGTACAATCACGGGTCGGTAAGCGCCATTGGTAGCGGTGGTGGTGAGGAAGAAATTGACTGTGCTGTGCCAGTGAGCATGTAGTAAGTTGGCATAAAGTTCGCTTCGCTCAGAACCGTTCTGACTTTGGAGTTATGTCCCAACACAGAGATATACCATGCATCTTGTTTGTTGCATGCATGAGAAATCTTCTGAGTTGGCACAATTTTCAATTTCGCAATGATCTAATCAAGCATGAAATAGAGGCGCTCCGAGCGACTATCAGACTGGCACTGTGCCTGCGTCCACGATTGGACACATCTCAACACTGGCAAATACCCTGGCTACTGATATAAAGGCGCAAATGAGGCCTACGCATTCAACCCTCATGTCTACCTCCCCTCATTGCCCCCCTATTAAGAGGCGCCGCCTATATTCACCAAGTAGTGAGTCCCAAAGTTCATCAAAAGTTCATGTCCGTATTCCATGTACCAATTTGCGAATCAATAGGCTTCTCTGGTGACAGACGACACTCATCCATCCATATCCTCAACAATGACGTCCTTCTCAACATATTCTATGTCTATCTACTCGATATCAGAGGCGAAGGCGATGAGAATGTCCGATTCGTCCACCGGTGTCACCATCAGCGTTGGTGGTACAAACTTGCTCACGTTTGCCAACGGTGGCGGCAACTCATTCTCGCATCACCATCTCGATTGGATATCCATCTTCTCTGCACTTATGGTGTGCCTGTGGCGGACATGCTGGCACATTCACCACCCCTGCCGCTCACCGTCTTTTACGACGACCGCAATTGCGAGATGACAGCAGAGGATGACGAAGGCGCACTGCTTGCACTCAGTCACTGTGACCGTTTGCATCGTGTTTCCTTGTGGATGCCAGCCACAAAATTATGCAAATTCATCACCACCATGAAGGAGAAATTCCCGATCCTGGAATGCATGTATATTGGGTCTCAATGCGAACATTCTACGCCTCTGGCATTTCCCAACACATTTCAAGCCCCTAATCTACGCCACGTGTCGACGACTTACCTTCAGATTGCATCTCCATTACCCCCATACACCATTGGCTTGGTCAATCTCAAGCTTATTGATATCCCGGCACCCGCCTACTTTCCCCCAAGTTATATCCTGACACGGCTTTCACACATGCCCCAGCTCGAGACTCTCGTCATTCATTTTCATTCCCCTGTCCCAAACCGCGATGTCACGAAGCAATTGTTGAATACCCCATTCACGGCAGAAGTGACTCTTCCTCACCTTCGCGTCTTTTCGTTTCGAGGTGTCAATGCTTACCTTGAAGGTCTTCTGTCTCGGATCAGCGCCCCTGCCCTCAACTTCCTCGATGTCCAGTTTTTCTATCAGATCACTTTCACTGCTCCACACCTCTCGCAGTTCTTACAGACATCAAACAATCTCAGGTGTAGCACTGTCGAGTTGGCCTTCAATGAGGATTCCGTCACGGTGGACTTGGTTGCGGATCCTCGTCGGAATTGGTGGCAGCGCTCCTTGCGCTTGCGGATCATGTGCAAGCACCCAGATTGGCAGGTGGCGTCCGTAATGCAGATCCTTGGTACATTTTCGCCTGTACTCGCCACTGTGGAGGAACTCAGGCTCAGCCACGTGTCACACTGTCATTCTTCAGAGTTGCACGACGAAGTCGACAGAACACATTGGCGCGAACTTTTCAGACCGTTCAGTGGCGTGAAGACATTGTCTTTGCCAGACGCAGACTTTGGGGGACTCCCTCTCTCTCTACACCACGTAGCACTGCCAATGCTTTTAGAATTCTTGCCAAATCTGCTGGAGGTTCAGTACTCCTATGGAAACTGCATTCGTGCTACACCTGTCTCATCCATAAAACGACAGGCCCTCAAACCATCCTCTTGGCTTTGTTCCAACTCGGAATACACGAAGTCGTATGCGCGTTGGCACGTCGCCTCCTGGCGGTTTCTCTCCCCTGTTGGATCTTGCAGGGGCGTCGTACAGAGGATCTCCGGAAGCACGTGGATACACAGAAGTGCGGCCCATTCAACCTCGTGAGAGAGCAGTACACCGTATACAACCCAAGACTGAGAGCGACCCTAGATTGGATGTTCAATCATGGCCAACCCATTGAAGGAGTGGAAAGATATGCACTTGCGGTACTAGTAGTTGAAGAAATGGAGTGGAAGCTGAGGAATGTGGAAGGGTGGAGTGAGATATGGGAGAAGACAGCTGAAAGTCAGAGCAACGGACAACACAGTTCGTCGACAACCGCTGCGACCACACTGTTCTGATCCCCGAGTCTGTCAGCCCTGCCAAAGACGACTCGATGTAATATAGGGCTTCCGCGGATCGGTTTCTCGCTTGAGATCCACGACTAGGTGTCAGCCAAAAAAATGTATTTTATGTACGAGTAGTGAACGTGGTTCACTGGCACTATCTTGTTGATATAATCAATTTGTACAACGTGAGGTGGCCATTGGCGCCAACAATGGGTGATCTGTCACTGAATTGTGGGCGTCTGGGCCTTCGTCTTACTTCGTGGTGTTAAGACTTTACATTGAGACATATCCTCGAGATCGAACTTGGAACTAGAAGAAAAGCAGGGTTATTTTAGGTGTTCTTCAAGTTCGATGTGGCGAGGCTGAGATGAAGAGTCACTGGCATATGTATTTATCCTTTCGTGTGTGGAACCGGGGCCAGACCTTGTCTGAACATAACTAATATTGGGTCAAGTACAACCTGAGTCACTGGAATAAGGATCGCTGTATAGGCCCAGAGCAGGGCAAGCGTTTATTAGCCTAGTAATAAGAAAATCTACAACATTTCATTGACATTTCTCACTTGGCAAGCTCAGGCATTGGTCTGTACGGGAGAGATTGGTTGTTACGTAGAGCATAATAGGACGCATTTCCAAAGTTGAACTTATCAAGTATCATCGATCAGACCTGGTTTCTGTCTCTTGCTCAGGTTCCCTCAGGCTCGATCGGATCATTGCCAATTTGAAAGATATCGAATCATCCATGAGTCGGCAAGACGACCTTCTGGTCTGCTAAAATTAACGTTGCAGTGTAAGGACGTGCATACATCATTCTTTTATTTCGGCTTGGGAGGAACTACTGATTTTGGGGGCGGAAACTGGACTCCGTGCCAGCGTTGTTTTTATAGCGTGGAATCACGTGATCAGAGGCAACGCTTTGTATAGACCCCGGCCGCCCGGCGAAATGCTACCAACATCTCGGCCTGCTCCTCTTCCTGCGAATCGTCTTTTGCCCACACTGGTGAACCCCCTGGGAAAAGTCATCCAAAAAGCCAGTCTTTCAGGAGAGTACCTCACCACACTGCGTAAGTTCATAACGCACGGTTGCAGGCACCACCGTGACTGACACCGTGACTCGGCCACGGATTAATAGAAGCTTCAAAAGTTAACCCTGTTACCCACCTTCTCGGATAAGACCCATTTTCTAATCTACAGCGCCCGTGACGTGCTACAGGATCGAACCCCAGACCCCGCAAAGCACATGCGTTGCTTTCGGGCTCGGTGCGCAAAATGATACGCGGACGCCATGGACCAGGTATTCGAGACTCCGGTCACCAATGGAATCTATCGGTACGTCATAGGAGGTGATACTGCCATGCCTGCCTCTCCCGAGGTACAGGCGGATGAAGAAGTTCAGCAAGAGGATTATGACGAGATTGAGTACATTGCTCCTGCTTCTATTGGTGCGTTTGCCTTCTATTACTGCGTTACATTCTACTGTACTGACGTATGGCTGAGACCCGTCATACACACCACACTCCGATATGTCCGACTTCAAGCGCATTGACTAAGCACTACCTGTGTCGTTGGGTGCGAAGACTGAGGCGGAACGTTGTCCGGGACTCCGGAAGTCCGAGGTTTGGAAAGGTCCAGTTGGTACGGGATCTGGGATCAGCGTGGCATCGTGCTGCAGCTGCCACTGCAACAAACGGGCCAACTTCCTTTACCCCTTGGATATGAGACTGGAAGGAGCACAGCTATTGAGGCGATTACCCTTAGTACGGAAGGTCGCCTATTTCCCAGCGTCACTGCTGATCTTTGGAGCTTTGTTGCTCTGATCAGATGGGTGTCGTGATGATCGACGTAGGCTCACCAGGTCATATTGTCACGTGGTCCTCCTAATGTACCTCTTGTCGACTCTCGAAGCACCGTGTCCGCGTGGAAGTGCTTCAAATCCCTTACTCATCCCGGAACTGTTGACGCTTCTGTGCCATCTTTGCTGTTCTTCATGATGAACGAGGTCGGTCATCGTCGTCTTGACATCAGGAAATGCACGGTCTTTGAAACGTCGTTACGTGCCATTTCATCAAGAATTTCAGACAGAACTCGAAGACCGGTGACCAACCGGTGACCATCGTATCCTTTCAGAAGCCATGTCGGTCAGATTTGCAAAGACGTATGGCGTATCGATACTATCGCGAAAATGGATAAAGGCAACTGAGCAAAGGAAGCGCGTGGCCGATCGGGTACGTGGTGAGAACCGAAGCCATTTAACTTAATCGATTGTAATTGATTGACTTTGTACCGTTGTAAGCTTTCCTTCGGGTTCTTGCGGGAGTTACTTAAGGAAATGAGAACCAGTGCAACCCCGCCCTTGTTTCTCAATAAGGAAGGATCAAAGAGCTGGGGGCAATGTATTTGGCTGATAGCCGCCAGACTTCGGAGTAGCATAATTGCGAGGAGTAAAATAAGGGGGGAGGAACAAGTAAGCACCAACGCAGCTCAATCAATTTACTCATTTCATTGGCAGATACACGGGAGCAACATGATGGAACTCCCGGGTTGCGAGGGCGGTCGTGAAGTACGGCGCTAGGCCACCGGCATCAGCTTATTTCCGGACTTCTTGTCCAGGGGTTCGCCTTCTCCTGTTAGCGTACCTGACTCCTTTCCTTTCTTGCCTTGCACTAATGAGGGAACCCCGATCGGTATTTCTGTCGTATTTATCGTACAGGGCTGAGTACACGTATAATTTGTGTCCACCCCAAATTTCGCTATCTCCACGGAACTTGAATGGAGTCATCTTTCCGCCTGACACATTCTCTATTGCTATCGCTGGACAATTGCCAATCTACCCGAGTGAGGCTTGTGTCCAGTAAGTCCTTCAGTTGCACACGCCGAAGACCGCTTTGTTTCGCGTTAACTAATTATACATTAAACACAATATTCTCTTCTGCGACTTCTACTAAGTGACAGACCCTGATGTGTTGTGAAATGGTGATATTGTCAGTTCCATCGGAGTCGTTTTCGGCTGGGCGGACAGACTCGGGACACGGACACAATAATCCGGCGGTTGCCAAGCCTGAGGAACTCCGCTACTCGTTACGAAGGCGTCGGGTTGTCTTCCATTCGTAGCCCCACGGTTCTTCCCATTCCTCCACTTTACCTACTTCCAGAGCCCTCTCTTCAACCACCCCGACCACATATTTTTCCACTGTCTCAACGGGTTCGCCTCGATCGAGGATCCAATACAGGATCGCGTTTTTCTCGTATATCTCGTACTGCTCTCGCTCTGGGTTAAGTGGACCGCACCCCTGGTTTATCAGGTGCTTCTTGAGATCCTCTTTACGATCCCCTCTCCAGGGACAGGACGCGTAAGGGCAGTGGACAGAGCAAGGGAGGTGGAACTTCAACAGGTGACGGCCCAATTCTTGTCGTCTCCGACACGGCTTCTCGCATTTGGGACAATGCAATGATGGTGGCTGGGAGGCTGAACAATCGTGATGAAGAGTCTGCATCGCGGTGTGCAAGGACGTATCAGATTAGATCACCCGTATCTTGCAACGGAACGTCTTACCAGGTGCGGCGAGCTCCTGTTATAGGGCTTCCCAGCTGTGAAAGTAAATGTTTTGCATTCTGGGTCTCTGTTGGATGAGGTATGTTTGGGCATTGTGCCATACGCGGTGGAAGGAATGAGTGAAGGGTTGCAGGGGTGTGAAGACTGGGGTATTTCCTATGTCGACTGATATTTAATTAATTATATCGTCACAACAACAGCCAACCAGACGAGGGGAGTGCACCAAACCACAGCTCGACGGAATTGGATGATGGTGCCAAGCTTACGCATGAGACTTGAGGTAATCAGACACCTCCAGAGTATTTCTGGTTAGAACCGTTCCTAAATAGCACGAAAAAGTTGTGAAGGCCCTGAATACTTTATCCCATTTGATTTGCGGCCGTGGATGGGGATCACAGAGTTGTACAAGCACAACAGTGGGGCGTTCAATGCGGCAAGTGCCAAACATTCAGGTAACACCGTGATGAAAACACGGGAGGGAGCTGGGATATAGTAATGCCAATACCTTAATTCTCCAATCTCGTTGAGCCTGCCAGAACAACCACTGGCACAAGAAGAGTCTAAGATTTGGCCGAATATGCCAGAACTAGCTTCGCATCAGAAGTGCCAGCTTTCCATGGCGGGAAAGTGCCAACGGGCAACAATCTGTTGCGAATCCAGATATCGAGTCATGATTAATGGTCAGCAGAGACAAAGTTGGGCACCCAGCTTTACGGAAACGGATAGCCGCCAGCGGGAATGTCCAACTGGGCACGTCGTACCTGTAGGTTGCGTGATTGGCACGCACCGGAATCACGTTCGTTCCATTCTCCGATTGGTTCTGTCCGGGACTTCCCAGGGAGTTACGGTATTTCAAGTTGCAGGTGACGTCATAAAGATTCTCTCTCAAGCTGAGCACCTCAGCTGCCTGTTGCAGCCGCGACGACAGTCCCGTAGGGGGAAGACAATCCGGTCACTTTTCCCGTGTTACTTAGGCCCGTTCCATGTACCTTGCCATGAGATCGGTCTACGTGGACAAAAACCTTACCTTTATCTTTATCTGTTCCTTGGAACTCCTTTTATGGGAAACAACCGAAGCGGCAGTTGCGTGAGAGTGCACGGACCACAATAAACACGGACTCAGAACCGGCATCGCACTGCATCATACTAGCTACGAATGTCAAGAGTAAAACCTTCCGCCGGTGGCGTTGCGGGCACTTAGAGTCTAGTCGACATAGCCTCCGATCTCGGTCCCATAGTGGGTTGGAGTAAGGGTACGGAAATGACAGCGCGCGCAGCCATCCGCGATGTAATTTGAGTAGCGACGTGGATATTATGGGGTTTGTACTGGAGACAGTCTCGGTCCCCGGGTCCAGGGAGTTAGCTGTCAGCGTGATGCCTTCTTCGTTATTAATAATTAACCGCAAAGGCGATACCGCTGCATGTGTGCGCGGTGCTGCCACGACATTACGAGTTCCGTGGGTCATGCACCAAGAGCGTTTCGTGTCAAGGTGTGAATGCCGTCGGCTCACGATGTAGACACAACGCCTGAGGCCTCAGCGCTCAGCGCTCAGCTGTCACGCGGAGTTCAGTAAAGGGACAAGGATATGTGAAAGTGTAAAGCCCGTAAACTGGGGAATGTGAAACACGAGATGCGTTCTTCGATCTTCCGGAAGACGGATCTCCAATGTCTTCTATTGAGAACTCGCGGTGAGAAAGCCAAATTTGAGTAACTTAGCCCTTCGAGTTGTCAGTGCCTTGCTTCTTCCCGTTTTTCTCAGGCACAGAAAAGGGTACCGTGGCCGGGTGTATTTACACCGTGCATGGCACATTAACACACGCGGCATCACGAAAAGAGGTGTACTCACCAATAGTAGGAGGTGCCATGTCCTTGATTCGTCGACACCTTCTGGAGTCTGGACAATGAGGTGCCTGCCAATACAGTATGCCGATGATCGCCGTTTGTGATGGAGTGCATTGTGCTAATTTCATTCCTTGCGGCGCGTCATTAATAATACTGTAGTAATAATTTCCGAGTCCCTCGATTCTCATTGTTCACAGCCTTTATTGCTCCAGGCTCTTCTTATTGACCCACATCCTGGGCATGGGCTGCCATGGGCCGCATGGCTGCTACTTCCTTCGTAAAGTCATTACAGCAAGACGTAAGTTACAATATGCACATCCTGACATACCATATGGTCTGCGCTCAACACAAGTTCCGTACGCCGCAACCTATATCCTAGTGTGGCTATCACATGTCTAGTTGGCAGTCATTTCTCTCACTGCATTCTCACTGCATTCTCACATGGCTATCGCCATAACCACGGAAATGAAGAAGCGGTGAGATCGTGATTATAATTACAATATTCTCTGGGCTGTTTCTAATGAGCGGGGTATCGAGAGGTCACTTAGCTGATTCATTTTTTTTCATGCGTAAAAAGGAGACGAAAGGGAAAGTAGGCGATTGCAGCTGAGGAAGGGGAGGAAGCAGTAATCTAAAAAACTTATAGCGTCTTCCGAGTCCCCGAGGACCCCGACCTGTCTCAGTCGGCTTCTTCAGCCAACTGCCTTTCTCTTCCCACACCCCAAATGGTTGGGACCATCGATAAACCTACGAGTGTAGAAACGGAAGGTGCCAACATGTGTTCCAGATCGTCCCTCGATACAACTGGGGGTATTGGTGACAGGCGCCCTAGCGGGGTTTTTTTTTTTTCGTTTCACAACAAAGAGGACAAATACGGTTGGTTCGACGGCATTCCGCATCCTCTGCCGCAACGTCAAACTGCATCATGATCCTTGCTGACATTTCGCTGGCATTTTCTGCCTGAGCTTCAAAAATCTTCCTCGGCACTTATCCCCCCCTTTCTTGTTTCCATTCTCATCGGGGGTCTATTGCAATATTACTTGACCACGTTCAGGTTGAGTTGTTCACTCGTTCGCTCTTCAGAACTCGCTCGTGAAAGAACGGGGAGGAAGGAAAGAAGGGGGAAAGAACCCTTCTCTTTTTCCCCCGCATTCCGGGCCTCGTGCCAAGGTGCCAGCGCGCCACTGGTACTGCGCCGGCCGCTACATGGCTGCCGAAATAAGATAATAGCTTGCGGTTCACAATCATAACTACACGATTCGGGCGCCGTGCACTCAAGTTTTCGCGTTGTTCGTACAGTAGAACAGTAGTCAGCACGAAAATTGAAGAAAATTGGTGGTTATACAGCAATCATCAGCAAAGACGCAACGTGACATTCGGCGGCCGTAGCTATAGTCACGTCAACGTTCGAGTCCCATGATGTCGCGCTTGAACGAATCGTGACCGATGCACCACCAAAGTCGGGGGGCGCACTTCGTGATCAACGTCCTCGGTTTCGAGGCGCTCGTACAAGTGCGAAAGGCCGAGAGGTTAGAAGGTAGTGTTATTCAAAGTCGGAGACATAGAATGCGCGATTGTCCATCTCTCGGCTTTGCTTCTTAACTTCCTTCCTTCTCTATCTTGCAGTCACGGTAGTACCCTTCCACGAATGCGTTGGGAAGGAGACGCAGCTCGCCGATCGCCGATCGGGACCTAAATCACGTGATCCATTTAAAGCTAAGCGAGGCTCATTGCAGCCGAGTTTATGCTTCCATGATGGCGACAGCGATGATGACAGGACACCGCATGCGTTCGGTAAGTCTTGATTGCAATAGGGGATAGGCCCATCTAATATCCCGTATCGTATCGAGGTATTGAGAAGGCCATTTCATGGCAGTTCTATTACCAAGGAAGGAAATATGAGGGCGAGGGTGTTTCTCTTCTTGAATGTACATCGGGACAATAGAGGGAGGGGATGAGGATTGAAGGGGTAATGGGAACGTGGCGAGAACTTGAACTCAGAAGCGGTCGTTACTGGCAGAATGGGAGCTTATTGCAGCCACTGGGGCCGTCGCACTGGGGCACTAAAGTTCATGAATGCATCGTTCCTAGACTTGTTTCCAGGCTATCACCAAACCTAAAGCTTAACCTACCATACCTTTTATGACCCCAGCACCAGTTTCTAACTGTTCAATATGAACAAAACGTGCCTTGAAGGAAAGAAACAGGAACTTGAGGGGCAGTTATACGATATTGTGGGGATCAACTTGAACATGTTTTGGTGCTTTGCTGGTGGCAGCCGAATTGCCGAGTCGAAGAGTGGGGGGAAAAGTAAGATAAAAACAGGATTCGGCGAGGAAGCAACACAACTTGAACTTGGCGACTTAGGTCAGTCCATCGTAATGGCCAAACTGGGAGGAAGTTGAACGCCCGAGCCGCGAGGGGGCCATGAGGCGTGGCGCCACGTCTCAATTGCACAATTGCACAAGGGTGAGTATCGTAGATGGTGGAATGATAGTAGGAACGTGTCGTAGATAGGGGTATTGTTGGAGCGTTCGTCGAAGGTTACCGGTCGTGGGCTTCCGAGACTGCGCAAGTCACGTTTCGCCTTCTCCGCGAAGCCTGGAATAGGCGTTCGATCGTGTGAGTGTTGCTGAATGAACAACCTTGGACGGTCCAGTACACTGGCGCGCGAACACTGAGCGCTGTTTCCAAGAACCAATCTCCAAATAGACTCCATACCACAGAGAATATGGGCTATCCCGGGTTGTGGTCAACATCACGTCACCTTTTCACATTTCAACCCTTCTGGCTATTCCATACAACTCGCCTTGTTCGTCTGGCATATACAGAGGAATGACCTGTCTCCTACACCTTTTCCAGGTGTGTACAGATCACAGATCGTGTCGATCGCGTCTCTCACATCAGGAAAACTCGAAATGTATTAACGCCATTAGCGCTTACTTAGACGTCATTAACGCCATTAGCGCATACTTAGACGCCATTAACCCATGCTTAAACCAGTTAGCTTATTTTGGTTAAGCGGTCTAATTAAGTTAATGAACGGTAAGCACAACTAAGCGATTTTGTTATGATCTAAGTAAACGCTAAGCAAATTGAGATAAGTTAAGCAAATCAAGGGGCTTTTAATGGTGCTAAGCAGACAGAAACAGTTTAACAAAAGTCACAAAGTCGTGAAAATTTCGCTAAGTCGTTCCATGCACCAATCACGTGCATGTGTTGTTTATTCTTGTTGGCACGATGTTGATTTTCGTGCTCACCTTTTTCTGCTGCGTCCTTCCGTCCCTCCCTCTGTCCCCCTCGGTCACGTCGCCGTCTACTTCAAGTTGCCGTGGGCTCTGCTGTCGCCACCACCGCTCCCGTCCGGCACCGCCACACGTCTCCACGTCCCGCCCCAATGCGTCCCACTGCTGCCTCTGCCTCTGCCTCTGCCTCTGCCTCTGCCACTGCTGCGTCCTCATCTGCCTCCTGCGCCTCCACCGCTTTTGTCTCCTCCGCATCGGCGCATTCTCCTGGACCCACTGGCACTGCAGGGTGGTCCATGGTGTCACGGTGCCTGCGCCGACGCCTTCTGTCCCTCCTCCCCGGTATGTTGTCACGCTACTTGCCCCGCCCCAATGTATCCTGACTCTTCTTTCGCCTTCTCCGTCTCCGCCTCCTGCTCCTCCTCTGCCTGCTCCGCCTCCACCGCCTATGCCGCTTCCTGCGCCGCTGGCCTCCCCCGCCTGCACCAGCTCCTCCGCCACCTCCGTCCCTTCCGCTGCTGCCTTCGCACCTCCTGGGCCTCCCGCGCCCCCCGCATCTCCCGGGCCTCTTGGGCATCCTGTGCTTCAGGTGCCCCTCGCACCTCTTTCAATACACGAGGATGTCTTCCTGCGGAATGGGTTGACAAAGTAAGAAAATCATTTATTTCTACAGCCCATTTGAGGTCATGATTGAATCTGTCTTGTAGTGCGGTATTTGTTCCTGAAAAGGACATCCGGATCTCGCTCTCTGCCACACATCAGCTCACTGACAAATTCTTTCACCAAGGGACCTGTATCTCGATAAGGCGCTCCGTTGTCCCACGTGCGCCATGAAACGTCGCATAGTTCGGTCATGAAACTACCAAATGCCGAACAATCGACCCCGCGCAGAGTTGACCGCAATCGTCGGCCAAAGTCATATCTCGGGCAGGTGCACGATCACGGGTTCCTGAGCTTGTTCGTGAATGCGTTCTCAAATTATCTCTCGCTGCAGACTCGGCCTTCAAACAACTTCGGCGTAGCGGACTCACCTGGAGAATCTCTCTTGGGCCTCAATGGCAAGCTCAAGATTGATGGCTTTGGCTGGAGTATCTATGCACCGAGAAACCGCCGCACTACTCGTTGTAGCACCCTTGATTACCTCCCACCCGATAATGAGTGCTTTCACTATTTGACGAGTTGGATGTGAGCGTCCACGCCTCCCGCACCTCCCGCGCCTCCTGCGCTTCCCGTGCCTCCCACGCCTCCCGCGCCCTTGCGCCTTCTATGTGCCAGTTTGAATTACATGGTGGAGCCTCATTTGCCTCTTCTGCATTGCATTACAGTGCTGGACTTTACCACTATTGCCTTTCCTTGTTTTGATGCCTTTTATTAAACCTGCTTAAATGGTTTATTAGCCCATTCTTAGTGTTTGTTAAACTTGCTTAACGCAATTAAACTGCTTAATGCAATTGCGTTAAGCAGGTTTAATGGGAAGGATCTGATTAAACCAATAAATATGTGCTTGTGTCAATAAAGTTTTAATTAAAAAGCTGTTCCTCTAAATCTTATTAAAACCTTATTAAAACAAACTTGAATGTCTTTTAAGTCGTTTTAATGAGTGTTAAGCAAGTTCAATGAAATTCGACTTTTCCTGATGCCAGACTGCTGTTCAGTTGATGCTTCGATGCCGCTCAGGAATCCATGGTTAACGGGCTCATGGCTGACGGCGCCTCCGCTCGGACATCCTGCTAGATTGGAACAATAACGCCGACACGTCATGTGCGGAGGGATCTGTCAATAACTTTGACGTCGCATGTGGGCCTATGACTCGGAGCCAGGGCTTGTCGCCCTGAGCACGACGGGGACCCGAGTCGGCGGGCGGGACAAGTCAGATCGCTAGTGGAACCGTAGCCCTATTTGCCGTTGCTGGGGATTTGCTTTCAGGATAGCCAAGGAAACGCCGTGCGTGATATCACCTGAGAAGGCACTGCAGGTGCTGTAATGTCCGCGACATTTCGCCCGCGAGATCATGAATGTGCATGATCGCTAGAAAGCTTTGTCTGAAGTACTTTCTCTACACGCGTTACTGATATTCGATAGGGAACAGCGAAGGGAATCGGGTTTTTCAGTAAATGTTATGTAATATTGTCAATTGATCCAAGTCGTTGACAGAAACCGACTTACGTGGCCTGAGTAGTAGCCGAAGGATCGTGATTGTGCAAGCGAGCGGCTGCATTCTCTTCATGGTCACCGCGGATCACCGCAGCATCCGCTAGTGCAACGAAATATCGTGCGAGGCCTATGATTGATAAGAAAGGTCATCCCGCTAGCCTGAACCTGGGGGTGAGGTTTTACTACGTCATAATCAGGTTGTAAGTGTGCACTGGAAATATCCTCCTCGTCTATTGTGGCATCCAAAGGAGATGGATAATGTCCTTATTATCGTATAACTTACTGAGGGCACTGCCAGTGGCAGGCGGTGTCTAAATAGTGTTAGCCGACTGTGATGGGTCTGGTGATTCGAAACTTACCTGGGTACCTCTTGCGACGTGCAGCGGGCCCTAGCCATCCCACGAGAGTTGCTTGGGGTGTAAGAGCCTGTAGCAAGCAGGCCATAAGAAAGATGCTTGAGAGATGAGCGAGGCTGCCAAGGGACCACCGTCACCAGAGAAAAGCAGGCGCTTGTCCACCATGATCGAGGCACTCCGAAACGTCACCAGTGTGCGAACACCATTGCCTTTGTTCCTCATTTGAATCTAGCTCTGGGTTATGCTTCTGCTTCATTCCCATCGGCAAATGCTACTCCATGGAGATGTGTGTCTATAAACTGTCACTATTCAATACTCATGGGTCAACACACTAGATACGTTCAAGTGGTCTGCAACATGTACCCAATAAAACCCTGCATCGGTTCGTGGTAGCTCCACAGTCATGCTGGGCTGAGTTGATGCGGAACTTGAAGATGACGGAAAAGAAGTGCTCATGACGCTGGAAGGTGAACTTCCTTGCTCTTCACGACGACGTCGAGCTGTCTTTCCTTGACGTCCCCACAGGTCACTCCACTCTTCCATCTTTCCCAGCTCCCTCGCCCGTTCTTCAACTACCCCAAGTGCATACCTCGCCACTTGCTCAACGGCTTTCCCGCGACTCAAGATCCAGTCTAGGATCGTACGTCTCTCATAAATCTCGTACTGCTCTCGCCTGGGGTTGAGTGGGCCGCACCCCTGCTTTCTCAGGTGCCTTTGGAGATCCTCTGTGCGATCTCCCCTCCAGGAGCAAAGCGGGTAAGGACAGAAAATAGAAAGAGGAAGATGAAATGACAGGAGATGGCGGCCCAATTCTTGTTTCCGGCGGCATGGCTTCCCGCATGTGGGACAAAACAGAGACAATGACTTGGGAGCAGAAACGGGGAGAGTCTATCTCAAAATGCGTCAGGTCCGGGAGCTCACATCTAAGATGATGAGAGCTTACTCGATGCGATGGACAGTCAGAGAAATTCCCAGAGGCCGAGACAATATTTGTGTTGTTTATGATGTCGACTGGGGTATTTTTCATGACGTAAATACTATGAGATGCAGGAGAGAGGTGTGTGGAGAGGATTGAGATAATGGTAATATCCTTCAGACTGCCTTTATGACCCGTGCACGAAAGGAAAAGATACCAATTAGAGGTGCCGGACCCTTTTGTGAGAAAATGCTCGTGCAGTTTGCTACTTTCTGCCAGTGGCACCAGTCAGTGTCACTCGATTTCTATTACGTGAGTCCATGTCTGGCCCAGTCGCGGCCCCGATGTGGTACACTAAATGGCTGGACTGATGAATAAAGGCATAACCTAACTGGACGGACAAAAAATAAGACAAAAGGTTTGAAGAGGGAAGCAGGGAAGACCGAATAAGTCCATAGGATTTTCAGCAATATTTCGTTTCCAGAGTCGGCGGCTCTGCATAAATTCTCTCCTGTAACCAGTCTAGTGGTCTGATGATTCCGTTTTTATCGGTCTGCCTGATTTGTCTGGCAGAGACCTCTCGAGGGCCATATAATGACGCTCCTGCGGACACATCGCCTATTTTTGCACTCTCGTTTTCACTTAGGCGGTACACCACGTGGACTCGCTGGCCTGGTCCGGCACATGGAAATGACCACGTACTCTCAATTGCCATGGGAATTCGCTACCCCATACTTAGTTTCTCCGATCGGCATATGCATGGCGTTTCCAAGAGTGACGGTGCTTGTGGGTTCCTATTTCGTACCGCGAATCGTGCGTTTGCCGTAAGACGGGCGAGACCGTGACCGCGTTTGCTTCTCTTGAAGGTCTTCTGACCTTGCCATTACAAGTCACGGACGTGAATAAATGAGGTGTGGACTCACTGTATTGATTGACCGAAGTTGGCACAACGGGCTAAGAACGGAATTCCAAAGTGCATGTCAAATTCAACAGGGAAACTCCGCTCCGCAGCCAGTGGCGTTCGCGCGCGCCGTCGCGCTCGTTCGCTCTTCTGGTCGACATAGCTACATTTGATTCCATAGTGGGTGAGCGTAAGATCGAAATTTTTCACAACATATTGACGAGCGCGATCGTGTCACTGAACGTGGGAAATTATGCCCGCGTGGGGGCGGTTCTGCGTTGGCTTGCCGTAAGCTTCCTGCTTTTTTTTTTTTTTTTTTTTTGAATCCGAATTTGTATTCCGCAGCGCGTGCAACGTGGCACAGAGGCGGTCGCGAATGGTATCTAAGCGTTATGACTAACATGTATGGATGATGAGTGGAGGACGGCCGGAGGCCATCAGTGTGTGGTAGTGTGATTATGTTTAGGTGGTGGTTGAGTATATGTGTGTAAGTACTTGCAACAGGGGTGACTCTGATGCGGAAGAAAAAGACCCTGTGCCTCAGTCTGGTTCCCAGACCGCCCGCGGTTTATTGCAGGCCCTTGTCTCCTCTAAGAACTGAAGCAGCTTTTGGACGCGCTCCTGGGTTTCAAGGAGCTGTTTGAGGCTCCAAGTGCGGCCCTTGGACATAAGATGTCAGCGGCGCGCGGCGTCGAAAATTGGGCAGTGCATGATGACATGCTCGATCGTTTGTAAAGTTTCGCCGCATTGGCATGCGATATGTTCTGGAGTGTGACGGGGGAAAAACCTTTGTGTGTACTCCCCTGTAAAGGCGTGTCCTGTGATAAATCTGTAAAACGTGGAATGTGTAAGTCTAGAGAACGTAGCTTTGGGCCTCTCCGTGTTAGGGCCGGTGGTCGTTTTCCCCGTTGTTGGCGGGTGGTTGTTTCTCTTGGGTTGGAACGTGTGGTGGGTTTTCCCATCCGGTGGGGAGGTGAGCGCGGTTCGATACGCCATCGATGTGTGCGGCCCTTGGTTGTACCGTTTTGCCCACTCTGTGATCGCCGTTTCATCGGCCTTTAGTAGTTGGTTGTTGATCGTTTGGGGCTCGGTGACGACATTGAGGTCTGCCGTTCTGGCTGCTTCGAACGCAAGCTGTCTCGTTCTGCGGAAGCCTACGAAAAGTATGTTTTTGGGCAGCCATAGGAGGGTGATTCGAACCGCGGGGTACTTAGCTATGGTGGTGTTTAGCCTGTTGAGTAACTTGATGGATTCCGCTTGGTCCTCATGTGGGGATGAGTCCAGCGCTTTCGCGAGCGCAGCCCCTGCCGTTAAAGCGATGGTTATAGGTTTGTGTTGTTGGGATGGTTGTGCGTCTAGGAGGGAGGTGAGGGTGTCTAAACCAGAGTGGAGGGCGCGTAGTCTAATGTCTTGTTCCGTCGCCGTTTCTCCGAAGACTCCCTCTGCGTGGAATTTTTCCTTCCCGTCTTGGTATAGTGCCGCCGCTGTGGCCCCAATTTGTTTTCCATCTGGTCGACCCTTGTTCGAGCGTATACCATTGCAGAAAATGTTAATTGTTGTACCCTCACTGCACGCTGTTGTGAGGGAGTTGGTGACGGCTTCGTAGTTCCACTCTTTCTGTTTGAGTATGACTTTCACCTTACCATCCCAGTCCGGCGCTCCTGGTGGGAGCTCGGGGAAGGGGTCTATGCGTGGTCCATTCACGGGAATCCTGGTCGCGAGTGATCGGAGGGTGGAGTTCAGGCTGGCTCGATTCGGCGCTGGGAGCGGCAGGTCATTAGCGTCTGGCAAATGCCAGATGCCGCCTAAGCGAAGGAGGAGCTGGCTTTCTCTCGGAGCTTTGTAAAGTCGGAGGGCTGTTTTTAGGAGAATCTTGTTGAGGCGTAGGTCCATGGGGAGGATGTTCAGGAGGTGGTGTAGAGGTTCGCGCGGGGTAGTTCGGAAGGTACCAGAGATAAGTCTGACCGCGTCGTTTTGGACTGTTTGGAGTCGTTTGACTAGGGTGACCTGTTTACCTGTGTACCAGAGTTGGCAGCCATACGTGAGGACGGGTAGGCATATCGCGTTGTACGCTAGCCTCCATCTTGCTTGATCGAGGCCGCGTACTGAGTTGCCTAGGAGTTGAAGGGCTTTAAGCGATGCCCGTGCCCGGTTACACATTACCTCTACATGGTGTGACCAGGAGAGCCGGTTGTCGAAGAAGAAACCCAGATAACGTAGGGTGTTTGTTGCCGTGACTTCATATTGGGTGTTGGGGGCCGGGAGGGGAAGGGACATGCGCTGTGGAGGGTCAGACTTTTCTCCACGTTTTCTGAAGTAGATTAGTTCTGTTTTCTCCGGCTCTGCGCTGAGTCCCGCCCTTGTTAGCCAGTCGATACATGAGGTGTAGCCGGCACGTATAGAGTTCTCGATGTCTCCCCAGTTGCGTCCGCAGGCGAAGATGGCACCATCATCTACGTACATACCCAGTGATGTGTTCGTCCATTCTCTCATTTTGTGCAGGAGTGGCGAGGTGTAGATCGTGGAAAGGACCGGCGATACCGGTGATCCTTGGGGGGTTCCTACTGGGAAATCGAAGGGGTCCGACGACTGGCCGTTGAAGCGTAGGCGGACTGTGCGGTCTGATAGGAAGGAGCGGCACCAGCTTACCAGCTCCGGCGCAAAGCCCAAATTGGCGAAAATTTGTATTAGTCTTTCATGATTGATATTGTCGAAATACCCTTGTATGTCAAACAAGAGTAATCCCGTCCTTAGACCCGCCCTGTGGGCTGCTTGGATGTCATGGAGTAATGAGAGGCCGGCGTCCAGGGTGGATGAAGCGTTTCGGCCGCCAAATTGTGTGGTTGGGACCAGCGCGTGTTTGGACATCTCTCTGTATATGATTTTAGCTACGATCTTCTCGAGGAGTTTACCCAGGCACTCCAAGAGCGAGATGGGTCTGAAATTTTTTGCGCGGGTGTAGTCAGCTCGGTGCGGTTTGGGGATTACGCACACAACAGCCTCTTTCCACGGCCGAGGGTGGTATCCTGCTTTTAGGCACGCTGAGAAGAGGGCTAGTATGCGCTCTGGGTCCGCGGCCCAAACCCATTTGAGAATAATCCAGGTTTGGCCTGACTGTCCAGGCGCAGACTTGTTGGTGGTTTTTGCGAGGAGGGAGCTGATAAGTTCCTTGTCGATAGTGGGTAAGGTTCTGGTAGGCCGTGGTGGGGGATCGTCCTCGAAAGCTATTTCAACCCTTGGTGGTGTTCGGGGGAAGAAACGCTGTGAGAGAATGTCAGCAACTTCTTCGTGCGTGTGTGCCAACCCATCTGGTCCCTGTAGCGATGGTACTTTCGAAACTTTGCGGCCGTGTCGCCAGGCCGCCAGTTCCCAGAGTTGTGTTTTTTCGATGTAGTTGTCGGCCCACTGTCTCTTTGCTGCTCTCACTGTACCTTTGAGCCTTGCTTGTGCTGTCCCTCGTGTCCCTGTTGACCGTGCGCTGCGTAAGTTGTGGGTTGCGATCGCACAGGCCGCATTCCACCAAGGGGACGCTCTCGGGTGTGGGGGTTTCCGACGTCGGAAGACTTCTTCATTGGTGCGGCTTATGTCCAACATCAGTGCCTCTGTCGCGGTCTCAATTTCCTCTGCGTCGGGGCTGGCCTGGAAGGTGGGCGTTTTTGACCGTGCTTTGAACACACGGGTCCAGTCCTCCCTTTTTTCCGGGTCGATCACAAAACCAAGGGTCGCCTCCGGGGTTTGGTGGGGTAGTTTGTCGCGAGTGCATCCAAAAAGGTGCAGCATGGCGTGGTCCGAAGCAAGGCTGCCTTCCCAGTCCAAGGTTAGGCCTGTGAAGGTTGCCGCTTGGATCGCCGCTTCGTTGTACCAAGCTAGGTCGATTACTGAGTCTCTCTCATGTTCTGCGCCTCGTCGGGTAATCTCGCCTGGGTTGTTCGCTAGTGAGAGTAGGTTTGTGGCCGCCCATTCTTCCAGGCGGCCTGCCCAGTATGAGCGGGGGACATCGGGGGGGGACCACGCTCGTGAGTGCGTGTTGAAATCCCCTATTACTAGGGTGGGTATGGTTGCGTCGATGTCAATATCTAGGAGTTTTTGAAGTGATGTATTGTCCCGGATGTCATGATAGAAATTGATTACTCGCCACTGCTCTTGGTCAAAGATGAGGTCGAGGACTTGTATAGTTGGGTGAGCGCAGATGTCTACCCGTGGTACTACTGTAAAATGAGTACTGGTGTCGGTCTGCGTTGGTTTGCGTGAGTAGGCCATGACTTTGGGCCGTTGGCCTTCAGCATGGCCAGGGTAATGGATCTCCCAAGCTGGGGATGCTACCCCTCCTAGAACGTCTACTCCGTTCCGCGCGCTGTCATTTCGTGCTGTTCCAATGGTATCGAACCACGGTTCCTGGATTAGCATAAGGTGGGTATTAATATTGCTGTTTAGCAAGGCGTGAGTAACCGCGTTTCGCTTGCGCATATTAGCGGATGATATAAGGATGGGTGGTTGTACTGTCATTAAATGATGTACTGCTTGGCAGCGCCAGTGTGGGGGCGCGAGGGGGAGTAGCTGTCAGTCTGTGCTGCGTCTCTAACTACCTCCGGGGGGTTGGAGGTATTGACATTGAGGGCCTCAGGGAAGAGGATGGGGTCATATTCATTAACCGGGCGTGCCCCGGGTCCCCCTTCGTCTACCTCCATGGCCTGATGATTGCAGATGGCGGCAATTGCCCTGCTGTGTAGTGCTGACCTGATTTGGGGGCCGGTCGCGTTTGGGGGTAATGGAGGTGGGTCGTAGAGATCGCCATCTGGGTCCAGGATCTCTTCCAGCGTTTCGTTGGAGGGGCCAGCCCGGGCGCTGGCGGTCGTTGTAGGGGGTTCGCTGGCCGCGGACAGATCCAGTCCCCTACCTTTGTCTTTCTGTTTCCTTGCTTTTCGGCTTGGGCGCGGGCGGAAAAGATCTCGTGCTGGGCATCGTGTGTCTCTGCAGTTGTGGCCTTTTTTGTGGCAGTTGAGACATTTAAAGTGGCTACAGTCGCAGATACCTGCGACTTCGTGCTTTCTGGGGCAGTTTTGGCTGTGTTCATCTGAGGGGTGGGGACCGCCACAGATGTAGCAGCGGACTGAGTCTTTCCCTAGAGCACAGCCTCTCGATGATCTAATATGTCCTAGCGCATGACAATGTGAGCATTGAACGAGTGCGGGTTTGTCTACCCATCTCTGGATGGTGACCTCTTTCCCAAAGAGAGCAGTTCTTTCTGTTAGGAGTTTGCTGGTGATGGTGCCGTCGGGGTCCGATATGGCGAAAGTGATTGTTGAGTAGTTGGATTCAATGCGCTCCACCGGTTTCAACCACCGCGGAGGCATGGCCAGGTGTGCCTTTTTAAGGCCTGGCAGCGCTTTCACTTCCCTGAGCAGAGCTTCCGGTCCAAAGACCTCGTAGTCAATGTCATCCCACGTTGGGACACCGTGGGCCAGGAGGCGTGTCCAGCCCATCGAGGGGCTCAGCTTACCTGAGCCACGGAAAGGCGTGAGTAAAATATGTTCGTAAGAGCTGATTAGGTCAAACGGAATGTTGCCATCGAAGGAGTAGACAAAGTTTCCTTTGCTACGCGGGTGGATGCTCCAGCGGCCTGACTTGAGGGGGATCGGCAGTGCCACAGCTTTCGCCATTTTGAGGGTGACTTCGCGGACGATCGAGTCGGCCGGGCGTATTCGTATAGTTTCCTCCAGCGCCTCGTCCAGGAAACCTCCGGATCTAATGACCGTGACCTCCGTGATTGTCGGGGTGCGGGGGCCTTGTCTCGGTGGGGCTGGGGGTTGTCTGGTGTTGGTTGCGGCGGCCGCTGCTCCGGCGTATGACCCAGGTGTGGAGTTCGGTTTTGGGGGTTGCGGTGGGGCAGGGGCGGGGGCAGGGGCAGCGGGGCCTACCTTGCTCCTCGCTCTCTTACCTCTTTCTTTGTGGGTGACAGGTGTGAACTCATCGTTCCCCGTGTCATAATGTTGGGGTGGTTCTGCTGCGGCCCACATACTCCCTTCAGTCCCTCTGGGGGCCAGGGGGTTCCTCATATTGGGGCGGGTGTCCGCCTTACTCGTCTGGGTGGGGGTCATCGTGTGTTCCAACGCGTTGATTTTTGCGGCAAGAGGGGCCATCGCCGCCTGAATCGCGGGGCCGAGTGTGGCTTTGATTATTGCCGCTATGGTGTCTAGGTCTGTACTACCTTTTCCTTCTCCTTCCGGCGCCGTATGGGGGTCAGCGGGGGGAAAGAAATGCGTACTTTCCGTGCGTGTGTGGGCGTGCGGGAAATTCGTCCTTCCACGTGGGGTAACTGGGGATGCCGCGCGACTTACTAACGGGACCTTCCTCATCACGGGTGTGGCCGAGCCTTGTCTGGGGAGGGAGCCCGAGGCCGTGCGTTTACTGCCCGTTGTGGGGGTGGGGGTTGCTTCTGTGGCAGAAGAGCCGCGTGTGATGTCAAGGCCCAACCTCCGTCCGGTTGCGATGAAGTAGTCTATGCCGTGGCTCCTTGCTTGGGCTGCTATTTCATTCTCGTGTCGGCGAGCGAGCATTTCGAGCTGTTCGGACTTCCAAAGAAGCCACTTTTCATCGACCTCTGCCGCTGCGGCTTTTGTCGCTTTGATGTTGAACTCGTTTTTCAGGGTGAGGTACCAGTCTTGGTACCCATCCTGGTCAGCTCCAATGTGTGTGTTTACATCGTCCGCTATGGCCGCCAGCCGGTGGAACAGCGTTGGGTTGTTTGGGAGTGGGTCAGGGTCGATCACTTCAGCTCTGACTCTATCCAGCGTGCTTTCTTTCTCGGTACTGTATTGTCGGTGGTAGCCTCTGCCGACTGCGGCAAGAAGGGCACATGAGAGGCGAGCCCATTCGCTGGGGCCTAGAGGGGTAGGGTCGCGTGACGAGAAGTATCCTCGCTCTAGGGCCGCAATGACCGTGGTCACCGCGGCATTAAAGGTCTCTGTGGACATGTCTACGCCGGCACACGCACCGTTGAACACTAAGGGTTCTTCAGTGCTGAAAAAGAAGGGGGCTCGTATGCTTCCTAGGGCTTCACTGAGCGCCTCTCTATGTTCCTTATTTCGCATTTTAGGGAGCGACCCTTTGAAAGGGTTCGCCGGGACTCTGTACGGGGTAGTCTCCGGGAATAGCAAGGAGATCGAGGGGTCAGGAGGCTTCTCAGGTGGATTTAGCTGAGTTGCGCCTAAGGTTAGGGTTGGGAGCGGTGGGAGTACTGGATTAAGGTCCATGCGTAAGCTTCCTGCTGTTACTCCGAAGAAACGGGGTGCTGGCTCCTTCGACCGCGTCGCATGGGGCTCGGACGAGCTAGCGCCGAGTGGCAAAGGGGTAAATTTAGTACAGTTTGCGATACTCCCCTCCGTAGACCGAATGCGCACCGAACACGTTCTCTCCGAACTTGGAAACCCAAACAAAGTTTTCCATCTCCCTTCTGTACACGCAGGCATCATATAAAATTTCCGTGCGCCCACGAGCCTGGCACGAGATTACAACCATCCGTAAATGGGCTGTATTATGGAGGAGGGTCCACAATGGCATAACGCCGCGATTAACGCGACATACTGACCAGAGACTGACACGCTGATGGTAAGAACCATGTACCAGTGCATGATCATGACGCCTCGCGAACTGTAGGCGCGGTAATATCATCTTTTATGTTCTTATTGTTATCATTTGTGACCGGAAGGGCAGTCCCAAACACATGACGTAGTCCATCCATGAGCAGCATTGCGCGCCAAGCTGGGGAAGATTAAAAAAAAAACACTGATTGAAGTTCCCATGTCAAAGAAGGTATGTCTAAGGCTCCGTAAAGCTTTGTGTGAGAATCCGGGCGCCGGCGTCTCCGAAAAGAAACGCTTTATCTGAGGTTGGCTCGCAAATGATTGGTGGCGGACTGCGCACGTGTATTACCTTGGTCTCTGACTTGCACTGCTGACCTTTGTGCACTGCCAGGGCGACTGCTCGATGCCCAGGCCCATAAGACAACTACTCTACCGCGTTCATCAGCATCCTAGGGCAGTGATATTGGAAGCCATAGGGAACCCATGCTAGTCGTGCTTCGAGTCCATGCCGAGATTATATCTCTGCCTGATGTTCGTTGTCGAACACTTATCACACATCAGGTTCATCGTATGGGGCAGGGGCTGAGGTTAGTTCAGGGTTTCAGGAGTTAGAAACAGCGCTCATAAAAACCGAATTGTGTTCCGAGTCACTAATCGTACTGTGCTGTACATGGTGCCTCGGTAGAAGACCTCCAGAAACCTAGTACAAATAGAGCAAAGGACCGATAATTAGCAATCAAAACTATTTCCAGATCAGCGACAAAAGAAGAAAAATCAGAGCTCGGAGTACTACTGAGGGTGATAAGGATCATAAGGTATGATGGTGGAGGCACGGTGAATGAATTGTTGACATACCTTGGGCGCAACGAAGTCTTTTGGGCGGAGCGGGAGCTACCGTGCCTTTATACACGATGCCGCTGGTTGGGTCGACGACCGGCGTTATCTGCCACACGGCCAAAACGGTCCTCCCATTCCCGGATCATATTTCGTTCCAAAGCCCTTTCATATACGAAGTCAAGGGCATATTCGACCACCGTTTCGAAGGGCTCCTTGTCTTCCAAAATCAAGTCTAGGACGAGATTCTTGTCGTAAATCATATACTGGCCCCGAGAGTGTTTGAGCCGCCGTTTTGGAGGCGTTTTCAGGTGCGACCTGAGATCTTCAATGCGGTGGCCCCGCCATGGGCAACGTGAATGAGGGCAGCAGATCCAGTTGGGAAGATGGAGCGAGAGTAGATGGCGTTTCAACTCCTGCTTGCGTCCACACTCTTTGCCGCATACGAGGCAAACTGATAGAGTTGGCTTGGGTGTGGAAGTGGAGACGGATGTCGGGAAAGTCAGGATCGAGTTCGGGGAAGTGAGAGTCTCGGTGATGAATTGATACTCTCTGTTCAGGGTCGTGATGAAAGCGGCCATTCTGATGTATTACTCTGAGAGAGAGAGAGTAGAACTGAGTTTGAGGAAGGGGTAGTTAGAGGAGAGACACGGAGAGCGGAGGCCCCTTTATGACATACCACTCACAATGACCTATCTCATTTTCTCAGAATACCTGGCACCTACTCAGTTGGGATGGTGCCAACACCATTTTGAGAAGAGCCCCATACTTCGGTTCACGGCGAGGAGTTAACGCTAGTTAGCAGTTGGCACTTCAAGTCATATGCATGCATTCCTTGGCACGTCCGAAACGCGATGCACGACGAGCGGTAAATTAGTGAAACCCAAATCTGATTATGTCCTGTTATGGTACTGTATGTACGCGTCATCTTCTTGAGTTCGTGCCGCGGCGCAAATGAATGACGATAAGCCCATGCTTATCAGTGCCTCCCGGTCTTCTTTGTCTCGCGGCTTCGCTATGTGGTCTGGATCGGCTGACGCAGAAGCCTCCCCAGCGATAATAGGCCTGCTTGCGCTGCTCGCCGATTCCTCCGATCTGCGTCTAGCTTGGGGTTCAGTCATAATTGTCTTACTTTCCCTAACAAAGTGGGGTGACGAATTGCTTACGGCACTCTCTTATGATAGAACGGTTTGACCCTGACGCCCGTCCTTCTCTCCGTTGTTCCAGCCCATTCCGTGCGTTTGCGATAAGGCCAGTCCGCAACCAGCGGCGTTGAAACCGGCCGGAACTTGGCTGATATCATCACCTTTTTTGTTGTTATGGCGGGTGGGCGCAAAGGTAGGGAAGTGGCAGGGAGTGTGATGTCGTCGAAACAGTTGTGATCCGCGGGGTGGGAGGTATGCGCCCTGCGGCAGTTGTTGGCCGTGTCGGGGTAGCCTTATAGGATGACTTCTTCGACGGACCTGTTGGAGGGGTGGGATTGATCCGGATCGCCTGCACGCGCTTAGAAGGACCTGACATGCCGTTTTCATTAATGGGCGTGGCACTGGTAAAGTTGTAGCACGCTCCCGCGAGGTGGTTGCCACTCCACGTGAACCTTTGATCGCGGGCACAGAGCGTTGAATCGCGACACCCGGTTTAGAGGAAGCGCTTGTTCCGCGGTGCTGAGAAAAAGCGCTACGATCATCTGGGAAAGGAAAAGGGTCGATAAGATGAAAAGTTTCGGGCACCTTCACTCGCCTTCTTCTAGACGATTAAGTTCTCCTTCTCCGCATAAAAGAAGCGATCGATCGTATCTCTCTGAGAGACTGCGTCATATCAAAGAGCTGGGCACCAACGATCTTCAAGTCGGGCATATCAAAGTGTGGTGTATACAGTGGGTCTAGGCCGTGCGTTAGTAGAATGTGATGGAACCAAAGAAGGCAGATGCACCAATTGCAGTAGGAGCCATGTACTCAATTTCGTCGTAATCCTCTCGCTGAACTTCTTCACTCGGTGCCTCGGGAGCGACAGGCCATGGCAATATCGTGTTTTATGACGTCCTAATGGTTGCCATTGGCGACCGGAGTCTCGAATACAGGTGATGACCCATGGCGACCACGCACGGTCTTGCGCACCGAGGACGAAAGTAACGCATGTCCCGGAGTTCTGCTTTGTGCAGACCCAGGAGTTCGGTTCTGTAACACGCGGCGCTGGCAATTGGAAAAAAGGGGTCTCATCTCCGAGCGAAGGTTAGTGTTCAAGGCTTGTACTTCCTTTGACCCGTCTCCCTGTAGTGTATGCAGCCATACTTTATGAACTACTCTCGCAGGGTGAGAGCCAGGTGGGGCATTCTCCTGAAGTATATTCCTCCAGCTTTTTGTGTTGCTCTTTCCGGGCCCCGGGGTCTTCACATGCAAGGGACGGTTCGCAATAAGAGGAGCAGGGCGAGAAACTGGCGAGACGTTAACATGCGTTCATCGGTCCGATCCAGACGCGCTCTCGCGTCCAACGCCTCGTGTCAGGTCACGTGATCCCGGCTTATGCGTATCCACCTTAATTCAGGTTACTTGGCGCATATATCCTGGCACCTCACTGGCATCCAGTCTTTCATCTAGTCTATATACTCCCTGAGCCTAGGTTCAAGTGCCATTGGAAGTTCCCTCGAGGCTTCCGAGGATCTTCTCCTCAAGTTCCGACACAAATTATTAGGGCCTTGCATCTTGGCTTGCATAGTGACTAGGCTAGACTCTAATCCAGACCCACACACTGACATTGCTCAGCACTGCCCATTTTTTCGAGCATCACGATGTGCTGCATTAAAGCTACCATTAAGGCTTAGTTCTTTCTCTGCCATAAACTGCACCGTACTTCTACCGTGGCTCCACAGACCTTCCACACTCTGCGGATCTCGTGCACCGCTGGATTCAGCACGTGCAGCGTCAGGACTGCTGGCTGCGTGAGGCGCCAGAATTGGCGGAAGCTGGGGACATGGACAGCATGAACAAGATGAGGAAAGACCAAGTGACTATCCTTCTTGGACTTGCCGTGCGTGCTGTGACCCCCCCCCCCCCCCACTCTCAACCCCTCTTCAAATATTCAGGGTGGTTCCCTGTCTGGTCGGTTGGGGTCGGCTTTTCCCCTGCGTTGCTGTCGCTGTATGACCTCTGGGGTATGGCACCGTGCGGGTACACAAAACCGTTGTCTAGCTTCGGGCGGAAGCTCGGACGTTTGGGGACGAGCGGGGTGATAAAATTGTGCTAGCGTCGTAAAGCTTCAGACAGGTTCAGGCCCCAATTCCGCAGATGAAGGAGACGGTGTTTGAGGATGGCATAAATACATGCGGCTCTACGTAGACATGATCAACTGTCAACATATACTGTAGCCCAATTCGATCCATGCACAAAGTCGGAGAGAGCAAGCTCGGTTCTATCCTTGCCAGAAATCCAGACTGTGTTAGGTCTAAAAAGATATGGCCGGTGAAGTGGGGGAACCCATAAAATAAGCTCATTCTCCTCTCCACATATCCAACCATCACCATTAATCGGAAATTTGTCCATCTTCACAATATCTTCGGTTCTGATGTTCTGCAGACGCACATGGTCCGAGATGTTGAGCTCGTGCCCATCTAGTGAGGATGCAACAGAAGTAATTGATTCGATCTGACCGGTAGACGAGCCCCCTACGACCTGTCCTATTGCAGCATCCCACATGCGAATCGTGCGATCGGCCGAAGATGAGACAATGTGCCGCTCATCTGGTAAGAATGCAACAGACTGGATCCACTCAGTGTGTCCAGTAAATGGGCCCGCTACTACCTCTCCTGTCGTGGCATCCCACATACGGACCGTGCGATCGTTCGAGGCCGATGCGATGTACTGCCCGCCTGGTGAGAACGCAACGCAGTTGACAGTATCAGTGTGTCCAGTAAATGGGCCCGCTACTTCTTCTCCTGTTGCAGGATCCCACACGCGAATCGTGCGATCGCCCGAGGCTGAAGCAATCCGTTTCCCATCTGGTGAGAACGCGACAAATAAAATGGAACTGGTGTGTCCAGTGAATGGGCCCGCTACGATCTCTCCTGTTACGGCATCCCACACGCAAATCGTGCGATCCAACGAGGACGAGGCGATGCGCTTCCCATCCGGGGAGAATGCAACAGACGTGAGGGGATCTATGTGTCCCATAAATGGACCCACTATGACCTCCCCTGTTGCGGCATCCCACACAAAACTCGTATGATCGAATGAAGCCAAAGCAATCCGCAGCCCGTCTGGCGAGAATGCAACAGAGCTGATTGCATCGGTGTGTCCAGTAAATGGGCCGGCTACGACCTCTCCTGTTGCAGCATCCCACATCCGAATCGTGCAATCAGTCGAAGCCGATGCGATCCGCTGCCCGTCCGGTGAGAATGCCACAGCCAAGATCCAATCGGTGTGACCAGTAAATGGACCAGCTGTGACCTCTCCTGATGTGGCATCCCACACACAGATCATGCGATCTGCAGAGGCCGAGGCAATTCGTTGCCCGTCCGGTGAGACTGCAATAGAAAATATTGGTTGAGTGTGTCCAGTGAACGGGCCCGCTACGTCTCTCTTTCTGGCATCCCACATACAAATTGTGCCATCGGCCGAGGCCGAGGCGATTCGATGCCCGTCGGGCGAGAATGCAGCAGAAAAGATCGAAGCTGTATGTCCAGTAAATGGGCCCGCCACGACCTCTCCTGTTGCAGAATCCCACATACAGACCGTGCGATCGGTTGAGGCTGAGGCGACGCACTGCCCGTCCGGTGAAAACACAATAGAGTAGATCTCATTGGTGTGTCCAGTAAACGGGCCTGCAATGACCTCCCCTGTTGCGGTATCCCACACGCAAATCGTCCGATCAGATGAAGCCGAGGCGATGTGCTGTCCGTCGGGTGAGAATGCAACAGACATGACCGCGTCGGTATGTCCAGTAAACGGGCCTGCTATGGCCTCTCCTGTTGCGGCATCCCACATCCGAATCGTGTGATCAAATGAGGCCGAGGCGATGTGCTTCCCGTCCGGCGAGAATGCAACAGAATTGACCCATCCGGTGTGTCCAGTAAACGGGCCAGCTACGACTTCCCCTGTAGTGGAATCCCATACACAAATTGTGCGATCGTCCGAGCCTGACGCGATGTGCTGTCCGTCTGGCGAGAATGAAACAGAAAAGACCAGATCCGTATGTCCAGTAAACGGGCCAGCTACAACCTCCCCTGTCGCTGCATCCCACACACGAATCGTGCGATCTCCAGAGGCCGACGCGATGCGTTTCCCATCTGGCGAGAACGCAACCGAGTAGACACTGTCGTGATGTCCAATGAACGGGTCCGCAACAATCTCCCCTGTTGTGGCATCCCACACCCGAATCGTGAAATCCTCTGAGGCAGATGCGATCTGCTGTCCATCCGGCGAGAACGCGACAACGTTGACTTCCTCGTCATGTGCTCGAATCGTCATTTCCAATGATGGCCAGCGAGACAACTGTCCGCATGCGAAAGACAATGTGTGAGGAAACAGATGAAGGTAATGCTTGATGATCCAGGAAGATGATGGTGCAAATGGGAGAGCAGATATATATATGTGTGGAGCGCTCCTTGATATCGCCATCCCGAAATATCGCACAAATGCCAGCGCGTCATTCACTAATGCCGACAGATTCTCTACCTCCAATTGAGAATCCTGTTGCGATCATCACTACGTGCCATATATCATCATAATATCTGCTTACCCCGTTCTGCTCAGATCGTAACCATGTCCTCAGACATGCGAATGCTCGTGGAGCAAGGCCAACACTATTCTTGATGCTAAGAACTTCCAGCCAGAAAAGAAACCTTGTCTCAAAGAGCGATCCAAGTTTCCTGAACAGGTCCTGCTCGAAAGCGACATGCTCTAAATGATCGGCCCAGAAAACGCAAGCATATGATAGAGCAGCCGGAATATGTTTCGCAATTCGAGAGTCAATGTCGGGGACGTCCCTGTTGGCGAGATATGACGACTCCAGTTTGCAAATGTTGAATTCGAGGTTATCCAGCATTAAACCAAGACACGAATGTGCCAACCGACGGTGTGCCTTGTCAAGGTCGACGTGAAATATGCCACTCTTCTCATTGGCAAGAAAGTCACGAAATGAGGTATGGAGAGGAATGATGGGGCGGGTTTCATGAGACGAAGTCACGTTGCTGAGCAGGGAACCGAGGTGACGGAGCATCTCAATGACGCAATCTGAATCCTCGGGGTCCGGGTCCGAGGGGTCATCCTTTGGTGCATGGCGTCGCAGAGCGACTAACGAACGAATGGAAAGCGGCTCGATCGCAGCAAATAGTTGTCCCATAACGGACAGGAATAGTGTCCGTGCTGCACGTGGTTCGAAGTACGCCTTGAGAACTTCTTTATATAACTGGTCCAGAGGATCTTGTTCATCGAGACCTCGAGAGTGTCCCAATAGACGCTGCACGACCTGCTTCTTGCTGAACCCAAAACTAGGAGGAGGATTGTTTATGAACCCGCATGATACGGCAGCCCATTGAAACAAGCCTTCTGCCGCCTTTGCAAGTTTCACACCATGATTCTCGAACACGTCCCGAGGGAGCTCGCTCTGAAGGTACAACCCAATATCTTGCTCTGTCTTTGCGGCCAGTTGGGGATCATCCATGTAGATGGTGCGGATGGACAACGCGTTGATGAATGCAGGCTCGATACCATTCTCTGGCCTCGAGGTGATGAGCACCCGGAAATTTGATGGCAAGTCGAACAGACGCTGGGCAAGAAATGTATGCAATCCATTCTTGCCGATCGTATCACCACTCTCATCCAGTGCATCGATCACGATGAGGATTGGATCGTCAAGTTTCAGGTCCTTGAGAGGCTCAAGGAGGAGAGATTCGAAAAGTGTACGATAGTGTCGAGTACTATGAAGGGACGAATCATTCTTGAGTACCTTCCCGAGGGCGAGCTTGAATGGAGGATAGCGATCGGAGAGATTGCGAGCAAGGGTGGTGAACAGCTGGTAAGCTTCATCTTTGGAACCCTCCTTGCGCACAAAGGCGAAGTACGAGGCGAGGCACTTATTCTGGAAGCGGCGGGCGACCTCGTGAGCGATCGAAGACTTTCCTGTGCCGGCCTGGCCAAGGAGAAGGAGGACACGTTGAGATTCCTGATTCTCGACCCAGTTGATGATATAATCCAAAAAGTCTTCGCGCGTGCCTGGAAGACAGCGCTTCTCGTCACCGAGTCTCCAGGCTCCCTTACAGGGCAATTCCCTGATTCTTGCGTCCAATTCAGTGTGCCTCACATCATCCCGCGTTTGAAGGACAGCAACTTCAGTGGTGACAGTAGCATGTGCGAGGAACTCCTGTCGTAGTCGGGCAAGGGTGGTGCGGAACTGTTCGACCTTTTCATCAATTTTGCCGACAACATTCTTCAATGTTCGCTTCCCTGAAAATCATAAGTTTATGTTGGATGACCAACGAGAGAGGCCAAGACAACGTACCAACTTGCACATCCTCCGCATACGATCTGATAAATCCAGCACATTCGGAGACGCACTCGAGCATCTCATCGAGCATTTTCGCCTGCGTAGATGCTGGCTCCATGTTCCTCAAAATGTCGGCCTCCTTGGAAAACTCAAACGCATCACGTATCGCGTTAAGTAGTGTTCGGACATTATCGTCACGCTGAAACTGGTGTAGCAAAGTCTAGCGATGAGGTGAGAAGGAGCCGAGCGTTCAATATCCTCTGACAAGGGAAAGAGACACACCTCGGGTATCTTCGAGAGCAGACTCCATGCTAACGATGCATGGGGGAGCAGCTGAAGAGCCAAAGTTAGCTCAGCGAAGAAACAAAAAAACAATTAATGTAAAGCATACGTTAGCGATTGGACCGACAGTGTCCATGATCTGCTTAATAGAACTGACGGCACTCTTCCACGATTTCACCATGTCCATAGCTTCCTCTGCGGTGTTGACGGCCGCAGTCAGAGAGGAACTTGCGTTCGTTGACACGGCGATCGTTAAGAGGAGTGTAGCCAGCTCCGTAGAGTGTCGCGCATGTTCGTCAGCATGGCTGAAAACGATATTGAGCTCTGTATGTACAGCAGTCAGCTAGACGCACGAATAAGAATTCTAATAAGACGAACCGTGTCGAGATTCACAGGGTATCTCCTGCTTTCCGACAAGGAGGTCTGTCCGCATGGTCCTTCTTGCATACAGAGATACTGTAATACTGGAGAGCGGTTGTACAGGACTGCGGGATAGTCAGTTAGGCATAGGAACGGATACGCAACATTTCGCACAATGTGTCGAGATTCTCATTCCATTCAACGTGCCGTGCCACGCTCCGGATAGGTCGTGTCTGCCGTGTTCTCTTCTCGCTGGTCACTTTAACGTAAAACCGTCTTTCTTTCCCAGGGAAGGTATCGAGATGAGGAAGATTGTGGGCCCTCAGGACTGACAGGGGAAGAATATTCAGTACTTCCAAGAGCAGGATCACTAAGAGTCGTACTAGTCACGTCTAGCCAGAGCAAACTTGGTTGCGCTTCACTGACTTGGGTGCTATTCAAAGGCATCTGAGTAAATACGGAAACGATGAAAGTGATTTACATACACAATTCCGGGATTTTGAGAACCAGAGCTGTAGAAATGATCAACATCAGAGGACATCGTATGTGAGAGAGTTTGGCATACGAGTTCTGTTGTGCAAGAGCCATCAATAGTATATCGAATCGTATCGATGTAACAAGCAGTGAGGCCGTTCTGTTTGTCCTTGCGCTTATTTGTTAGGAACAAATAACCAACAATGGAGATCTTTATCGATGGTCGTGTTCGAATCGAGTGAGCCTTGTCTCATGTCCTAGAATAGCAGAGGAGCTGAGAGTAACCCGTGGCCAATGCCTCCCCACTCGAGTCTCGAGGTTCGGTACTACTGTATTGTGATACCTCAAAACGTATAGGCGATATAATGTATGACAATCTAGTCTCACAACTGATTAGTAGCACTTAGTGATGGTAGGGAACTTTGTTGTACGTTTGTTTCTTTCATCTTGCGTGTGCAATGTTCACGCTTACTATTTTCTGTCTTTCCAGTCCAAGTTGAATGACGGCAAAATTCCTCTTTACCAGTTTACCCACCGCCCAACTGCATCGGCACCATAACCTAGACCATCGCATCTCTCTCTTCACTGGAAGTCTCGCAATACACGCTCAAAACTTGAAGTCCGAGGCGAAGCTAGCTCATGAATTCACCTGGACCAACGGGTCCTTTGCGTCTGTCTGCAAAGCGCTTGGCCTCTGGTTTCGATCCCAAGCTTCTGACCAACAAGATGGATAGGTGAAGCATGTATGTGTTAGTGACCCTGAGGCCTGAGATTAACGGGAGCGTGCGGAGATGGCGGCGAGAGGCGCAGTTATGCCTGTTGACGGCGTTTCCTCAAGCTAAGCTATCAAACTACGAGCCGATATGTAGCTAATACCTGGCCTCGAATTCAATCTGGTTGCAAACGCGGAGGGGTGGTATTCGGGGACTCCGGAGACGGGGCTCACTGAGGGCGCGCTCGATTGATAAGTGAGGGAAACTGTGGACGGGGCATCACCATGCGCTAAGTACAGTAAGAAATCTAACGAGAGAAAAATACTTCCATCCTTGGAAAGCAAGGGTATCGTAAATTGGCCATGGCGGTTGAAGCTGAAGGCCAGTGGTGCGCGCTCGTCGGTGCTGTCCTTCTTGGCACAGTGCTCGATTGCCCGTTCTCGGGTTGCGATCTCAGGCTCCCATCCCTCTCAAGCATCTCCTCCCAGAAACCCTCAATACTCCAACACGCAAGTTGCAGGGGTGTTGTTGGAGTTTAGAAGACAGCGGCAAGACTTCAGGCCTTCAGGATGTAATGACGGTCCATTTGGCTGATAACTCGGAGATGTCTGACCGGCATGGCTTGTAAAAGAACTACATGTCTGGAAGAGTAAAGAGGTTCGAAAGACTGTACTATGCGATGGGGTTAGGCTCATCATGCAGAACAGCAAGGTTGCGTAGAAAAATCGGGTAAATTCAACAAGGGCCCGGGTAGCAATGGAGGACCGCATATAACCCACTAAAGCAGTCTACGACATCCATTGATCAGATCAATCTGTCCACGGCCAATTATCACCGACCGTCGATCAGCTTCGATCCGCACTGACAGACAGCGCGTTTCAAGGCGCCATGCCACGCTGGTCCCGTCATCCATCTGTGGTCACGTGATCAGTTTCGGTGAACCAATGATATCGCCTCACTTCCTTGCCCTTCCAGCTCGCTCTCTCGAGGATCCACGCAGTTAATCACCTCCGGTTCAGATTATGGGCTTGCATGGACTTTCTGTCCTGACTCACCTACTTCTCAGCCCATTCCTTCCCCTCCCTGCAAGCATCACCCTGCATACATTCACGCTATTCAACCTTCTAGTACGGCCTAGTAGGACTTCTCTGACGGAATTCCCTTCCGCTCATCATCTCTATCGTGGCTTTACAGACCACCCATACTCTGTGGAGCTTGTATGCCGCCGACATCAACATTCGCAGTGTTAGGCCTGTCGGCAGGCAGCAGCAACGTGGGGCACCCGAATTAGCGGAAATTGAACGCATGGTTAGGGCAGGTGAGGTGAGGGAAAGACCAAGTCATTATCGTTGTTGAACTCGTCGTGCATGCTGTGCCACTTCCCCCTAATTCTCACCCCTTCTTCGAATGCTCAGAGTGTTTCTCTGTCTGGTCGGTCAGGGTCGGCCTTCCTCCTGCCTCATCATCGTTGCATACGACCTCTGATGCTTGGCACCACGCGGGTCCAGAAATGAGCGGAAGCTCAGGCATTTGAGGACACACACTGCAATTTGTGCCCAACTTGAATAGTGCGTGCTTCGTAAAGTTTAAGAGAGCAAATGAAGAGCTATCATGGTATGTATATTCAAACCCCAAATAGCCGACAAAGGCGCAGTATAGATGGGTATTTGATATACGCAGCATCCTTTTTTTTTTCTCTCCTGTGCACTAGTAATGCTTTGGCTTCGACCCATAATAGGGGGACTTTAGTTAGCGTGGTGGTAATTGGAATCACCTTGATGTGAAAGTATGGATCTGTGATAAACACCTGGCCATTTGTGCCAATGCATTTCTAGATCATCATGTCTTTGGATTGCAACATTGTGGTCATTTACAAGTCAGAGGGTGGCGTTGCCAACTCGGATGGATGACTTGATGTCCTTGGCAACTTCTTTCGTTTTAGAAACCTGAGCAACTAAAGTGACAGAAACTGAAGCTGATCCGAGTCAGTGACAGTTTTCGAAATGGATTCTAGGCTCTCCGCCATACGAACAGCAACTTCATCCGGGGCCCGTACAAACGAACATTTGAACATTTGGGAGATGGGGTAAGTCATATTCAACGTACTCAAATGCTTGCTCTCTACACTGACCCAGGTGTAACTGTTTCTAGTACTTTAACCCAATATTGAAATGTCGACTCTACTAACTGATAATAATGCTCTGACAGACTCTCGCGCCAGTTCACACACGAAGGAAACAGTGTTCGATGATAGCATAAATACATACTGTATGACTCTACATAGATAAACTGTCAGCACTACTGTAGCCCAATCTGATCCATGTACGAAGCTGGAGAGATCAAGCTCGGTTTTATCTTTTCCAGCAATCCAGACTGTGTAAGGTCTAAAAAGATACGGCCGGTGAAGTGGGGGAACCCATAAAATAAGCTCATTCTCCTCTCCACATATCCAACCATCACTATTAATCGCAAATTTGTCCATCTTCACAATATCTTCGGTTATGATATTCTGCATATGCACATGGTCCGAGATGTTGAGCTTGTGCCCATCTAGTGAGGATGCAACAGAAGTAATTGATTCAATCTGACCGGTAGACGAGCCCCCTACGACCTGTCCTATCGCAGCATCCCACATGCGAATCGTGCGATCGCCGAACATGAGACGATGTGGCGCCCGTCTGGTAAGAATGCAACAGACCCGATCCACTCAGTGTGTCCAGTAAATGGGCCCGCTACTACCTCTCCTGTCGTGGCATCCCACACACGAACCGTGCGATCGGACGAGGCCGATGCGATGTACTGCCCGCCTGGTGAGAACGCAACGCGGTTGACCATGTCGGTGTGTCCAGTAAATGGGCCCGCTACGACCTCTCCTGTTGCGGAATCCCACACGCGAATCGTGCGATCGCTCGAGGCTGAAGCAATCCGTTTCCCATCCGGTGAGAACGCGACAGAGAAAATGGAATTGGTGTGTCCAGTGAACGGGTCCGCTACGACCTCTCCTGTTGCGGCATCCCACACGCGAATCGTGCGATCCTTCGAGGACGAGGCGATGCGCTTCCCATCCGGAGAGAATGCAACAGACGTGAGGAAATCTATGTGTCCCATAAATGGGCCCACTATGACCTCCCCTGTTGCAGCATCCCACACAAAACTCGTACGGTCGAATGAGGCCGAAGCGACCCGCAGCCCGTCTGGCGAGAATGCAATAGAGTAGATTGGATCGGTGTGTCCAGTAAATGGGCCTGTTACGACCTCTCCTGATGCGGCATCCCACATCCGAATCGTGCAATCTCGCGAGGCCGATGCAATCCGCTGCCCGTTCGGTGAGAATACCACAGCCGAGATCCAATCGGTGTGACCAGTAAATGGACCAGCTGTGACCTCTCCTGATGTGGCATCCCACACGCAGATCATGCGATCTGCAGAGGCCGAGGCAATTCGTTGCCCGTCCGCTGAGATTGCAATAGAAAATATTTCTTGAGTGTGTCCAGTGAACGGGCCTGCTACGTCGCTCTTTCTGGCATCCCATATACAAATTGTGCCATCACGCGAGGCCGAGGCGATCCGCTGCCCATCCGGGGAGAATGTAGCAGAAAAGGCCGAATCTGTATGTCCAGTAAATGGGCCCGCCACGACCTCTCCTGTTGCGGAATCCCACATACAGACTGTGCGATCGAGTGAGGCTGAGACGACGCACTGCCCGTCCGGTGAAAACACAATAGAGTTGATCGCACTGGTGTGTCCAGTAAATGGGCCTGCAATGACCTCCCCTGTTGCGGTATCCCACACGAAAATCGTCTGATCAAATGAAGCCGAGGCGATGTGCTTTCCGTCAGGTGAGAATGCAACAGATGTGACCACGTCGGTATGTCCAGTGAACGGGCCTGCTATGGCCTCTCCTGTTGCGGAATCCCACATCCGAATCGTATGATCAGATGAGGCCGAGGCGATGCGCTTCCCGTCCGGCGAGAATGCAACAGAATTGACCCATGCCGTGTATCCAGTAAATGGGCCAGCTACGACTTCCCCTGTTGTGGAATCCCATACACAAATTGTGCAATCAGCCGAGCCTGAGGCGATGTGCTGTCCGTCTGGGGAGAATGAAATAGAAAAGACCAGACCCGTATGTCCAGTAAATGGGCCAGCTACAACCTCCCCTGTCGCTGCATACCACACACGAATCGTCCAATCTCCCGAGGCCGACGCGATGCGCTTCCCGTCTGGCGAGAACGCAACAGAGTAGACAATGCCGTGATGTCCAATGAACGGGTGTACAACAAGCTCCCCTGTTGTGGCATCCCACAACCGAATCGTGAAATCGTCTGAGGCAGATGCGATCTGCTGTCCATCCGGCGAGAACGCGAGAACGTTGACTGGCTTGTCATGTGCTCGAATCGTCACTTCCAATGATGGCCAGCGAGACAACTGTCCGCATGCGAAAGACAATGTCTGAGGAAAGAGGTGAAGGTAATGCTTGATGATCAAGGAAGAGGATGGTGCAAATGGGAGAGCAGATAGATATATGTGTGGAGCGCTCCTTGATATCGCCATCCCGAAATATCGCACAAATGCCAGCGCGTCATTCACAAACGCAGACAGATTCTCTACCTCCAGTTGAAAATCCTGTTGCGATCATCAATACATGCCATATATCATCATAATATCTGCTTACCTCGTGTTGGTCAGATCGTAACCATGTCCTCAGACATGCGAATGCTCGTGGAGCAAGGCCCGCACTATTCTTGATGCTAAGCACTTCCAGCCAGAAAAGAAACCTTGTCTCAAAGAGCGATCCAAGTTTCGTGAACAGATCCTGCTCGAAAGCAACATGCTCTAAATGATCTGCCCAGAAAACGCAAGCATACGATAGAGCAGGCGGAATATGTTTCGCAATTCGAGAGTCAATGTCGGGGACGTCCCTGTTGGCGAGATATGACGACTCCAGTTTGCAAATGTTGAATTCGAGGTTATCCAGCATTAAACCAAGACACGAATGTGCCAACCGACGGTGTGCCTTGTCAAGGTCGACGTGAAAGATGCCACTCTTCTCATTGGCAAGAAAGTCACGAAATGAGGTATGGAGAGGAACGATGGGGCGGGTTTCATGAGACGAAGTCACGTTGCTGAGCAGGGAGCCGAGGTGACGGAGCATCTCAACCACGCAATCTGAATCCTCGGGGTCCGGGTCCGAGGGGTCATCCTTCGGTGCATGGCGTCGCAGAGCGACCAACGACTGAATGGAAAGCGGCTCGATCGCAGCAAATAGTTGTCCCATGACGGACAGGAATAGTGTCCGTGCTGCACGTGGTTCGAAGTACGCCTTGAGAACTTCTTCATATAATTGGTCCAGAGGATCTTGTTCATCGAGACCTCGAGAGTGTCCCAACAGACGCTGCACGACCTGCTTCTTGCTGAACCCAAAACTAGGAGGTGGATTGTTTATGAACCCGCATGATACGGCAGCCCATTGAAACAACCCTTCTGCCGCCTTTGCAAGTTTGGCACCATGGTTCTCGAACACGTCCCGAGGGAGCTCGCTCTGAAGGTACAACCCAATATCTTGCTCTGTCTTTGCAGCCAGTTGGGGATCATCCATGTAGATGGTGCGGACGGACGACGAGTTATTGAATGCAGGCTCGATACCATTCTCTGGCCTCGAGGTGATGAGCACCCGGAAATTTGATGGCAAGTCGAACAGACGTTGGGCAAGAAATGCATGCAATCCATTCTTGCCGATCGCATCACCACTCTCATCCAGTGCATCGACCACGATAAGGATTGGGTCGTCAAGTTTCAGGTCCTTGAGAGGTTCAAGAAGGAGAGATTCGAAAAGTGTACGATAGTGTCGGGTACTGTGAAGGGACGAATCATTCTTGAGTACCTTCCCGAGGGCGAGCTTGAATGGAGGATAGCGATCGGAGAGATTGCGAGCAAGTGTGGTGAACAGCTGGTAAGCTTCATCTCTGGAACCCTCCTTGCGTACAAAGGCGAAGTACGAGGCGAGGCACTTGTTCTGGAAGCGGCGCGCGACCTCGTGTGCGATGGAAGACTTTCCTGTGCCGGCCTGGCCAAGGAGAAGGAGGACACGTTGAGATTCATGATTCTCGACCCAGTTGATGATATAATCCAAAAAGTCTTCGCGTGTGCCTGGAAGACAGCGCTTCTCGTCACCGAGTCTCCAAGCTCCCTTACAGGGCAATTCCCTGATTCTAGCGTCCAATTCCGTGTACCTCACATCATCCCGTGTTTGAAGGACAGCAACTTCAGTGGTGACAGTAGCATGTGCGAGGAACTCCTGTCGTAGTCGGGCAAGGGTGGTGCGGAACTGTTCGACCTTTTCATCAACTTTGCCGACAACATTCTTCAATGTTCGCTTTCCTGAAAATCATAATTTAATGTTGAATGAGAAATGCGAGAGGCCAAGACAACGTACCAACTTGCACATCCTCCGCATACGATCTGATAAATCCGGCACATTCGGAGACGCACTCGAGCATCTCATCGAGCATTTTCGCCTGCGTAGATTCTGGCTCCATGTTCCTCAAAATGTCCGCTTCCTTGGCGAATTCAAACGCATCACGTATCGCGTTAAGTAGTGTTCGGACATTATCATCACGCTGAAACTGATGTAACAAAGTCTAGCGATGAGGTGAGGAGCTGAATGTTAGATATTTGATTAGGCTAGGAGACACACCTCGGGTATCTTCGAGAGCAGACTCCATGCTAACGATGCATGGGGGAGCAGCTGAAGAGCCAAAATCAGCTCAGCGAAGAAATACGAAAAAAACTGACGTAAAGCGTACCTCAGCAATTGGACCGACAGCATCCATGATCTGCTTAATAGCACTGACAGCACTCTTCCACGACTTCACCGTATCCATAGATTCCTCTGCGGTGTTGACTACCGCAGTCAGAGCCGAACTTGCGTTCGTTGACACGGCGATCGTTAAGAGGAGTGTGGCCAGCTCCGTAGAGTGTCGCGCATGTTCGTCAGCATGGCTGAAAACGATATTGAGTTCTGCATGTAGAACACTCAGCCAGACGCACTAATACGGATTCTAACAAAAAGACGAACCGTGTCGAGATTCACAGGGTATCTCCTGCTTTCCGACAAGGAGGTCTGTCCGCATGGTCCTTCTTGCATAAAGAGATATTGTAATATTGGAGAGCGGTTGTACAGGACTGTAGGATAGTCAGTTAGGCATGGGAATGGATACGCAACATTTCGCACAATGTGTCGAGATTCTCATTCCATTCAACGTGCCGTGCCACGCTCCGGATAGGTCGTGTCTGCCGTGTTCTCTTCTCGCTGGTCACTTTAACGTAAAACCGTCTTTCTTTCCCCGGGAAGGAATCGAGATGAGGAAGATTGTGGGCCCCCAGGACTGACAATATTCAGTACTTCCAAGAGCAGGATCACTAATACGCGTACTAGTCACGTCGAGCCAGAGCAAATTTGGTTGTTTATGAGTTCTGTTCAAAGGCACCTGAGTAAAATATGGAAACGATGAAAGTGATTGACATACCGAATCCCGGAATTTTGAGAACCGGAGCTGTAGAAATGATCAACATCGGAGGAAATGGTATGTGCGAGAGTTTGGCATACGAATTCAGTTGCGCAAGAGCCATCAATAGTAAGTTGTATCGACGTGGCAAGTACTATATCCAACCTAACCATCGGCCACACCCACCATTCGGACACTTTGTTATATCTCACTCATTTCTGGCCCGCGTCATTTTATATTTGGCAGGTATCATTTAATACATGTCTTTATGATATTTTAGGTGTTTTGGGGGCATGCAGTGTATGTTTCAATGAGAACGAAAAAGAGGTGAACTGTCACGCTTGCCGACTTGCCGAGTCTGTGCGTGGGAGACTCGGAGGGTTGAGTCACGTGCTGTCCGATGTGGCCGAAGCTCTGCAGCTGACGCAGCCCGTCAATAATACCGTATTTGGAACATGAGTTGTACGAATGTTAGGGCCTGTGTTAGGGAGGCAAGTTCTCAATCCCATATTTCAAGCTCAAAGGAATGTCCCTTTTTTATTAGCTACAGGCTGTAAGGTCAAAAAAGAAGTGCCAGCAGGTCACTGACTTCAAGTTCCCCATTCCTCAAGGTGGCATGCAGCCAATTCTAGTTCTAATTGGCTGGTTTAAATTTATATTTGCCCTTCAAATTACTTATTTGAGAGAGAAATGTTGCACTGAGGTTGTCATCGTTGAGTACAATGAACAGATTGGCTGGTGAGGTATCCATAGTGGGTGAGCGCAAAATCGAAAATTTTGACAACATATGGACGAGCACGAACTTGAACATGTTACTGAACGTGGGAAATTTATGCCCCATGTGGGTGCAGTAACCGGGTGCTGGCTTCGTCGACCGCGTCATATGGGGCGAGGACGACACTGCCACTCAATTAAATAGTGCGAGCATGCGCATAAACCATTGCATAGAGTACAATAGCCTGAGAAGCCAAGCTAGCGCTGAGTGGCAAAGGGTAAAATTATTAAGGTTTGCGATGCTCCCTTCCATAAGCCGACTCGGAATGCGCACCGAACACGTTCACTTGGCACACTCTCCGAACTTGGAAGCCCAAACATAGTTGGGACTGTAGGGGCGTCAACCACTAACCTTACCCGGGTCAGTGAAGTTCCATCGATACCGTCCGGCGTCCGTCGTTGTGGAGCGGCGATTGTCCATCTCCCTTCTGTACACACGGGCATCATATAAAATTTCCGTGCGCCCACGAGTCTGGCACGAGATTATAACCACCCGTAAATGGGCTGTATTATGGAGGGGGGTCCACAATGGCATAACGCGTGATTAACGCGACACAATGACCAGAGACTGACACGCTGATGGCAAGAACGATGTGCCAGTGCATTATCATGACACCTCGCGAACCATAGGCGCAGTAAAATCATCTTTTATATACTTATTGTTATCGTTTGTGACCAGAAGCGCAGTCCCAAACACATGACGTAGTGCGCGCCGAGCTGGGGAAGATGAAAAAAAAAAATTCCCACGAGGTATATTATGCGTTAGGCTCCGTAAAGTTTCGTGTCAAAATCCGGGTGCCGGCGTCTCCGAAGAGAAACGCTTTATCTGAGGGTGGCGGACTGCACACGTGTATTTTTCACCTAATGCCTCGGTCTCTGACTTGCACTGCTGGACTTTTGTGCACTGCCAGGGCGACCGCTTGATGGCCAGGCCCATAAGACAACTGTTCTACCGCATTCATCAGCATCCTAGGGCAGTGATATTGGAAGCCATAGGGAACCCTTGCTAGTCGTGCTTCGAGTCCATGCTGAGATTAGGTCTCTGCCTGATGTTCGTTGTCGAACACCTATCACACATCAGGTTCATCGTATGGGGCAGGGGTTGAGGTTCGTTCAGGGTTTCAGGAGTTAAGGACAGCGGTAGCGCGCTCATAAAAATCAGAATCGTGTTCCGAGTCACTAATCGTACTGTGCTGTACATGAAGCCGTGGTCGAAGACCTCTAGAAACCTAGTACAAATAGAGCAAAGAACCGATAATTAGCAATTAAAACTATCTCCAGATCAGCGACAAAAGAAGAAAAATCAGAACTCGGAGCGCTACTGAGGGTGATAAGGATCATAAGGTATGATGGTGGGGGCCCTGTGAATGAATTGTTGACATACCTTGGGCGCAACGAAGTCTTTTGTGCGGAGCGGGAGCTACCGTGCCTTTATACACGATCTCGACGTTGCCGCTGGTTGGATCGACGACCGGCGTTATCTGCCACACGGCCCAAAAGGTCCTCCCACTCTCGGACCATATTTCTTTCCAAAGCCCTTTCATATACGAAGTCAAGGGCATATCCGATCACCGTTTCAAAGGGCTCCTTGTCTTCCAAAATCAAGTCTAGGACGAGATTCTTGTCGTAAATAATGTACTGGCCCCGAGAGAGTTTGACCCGCCGTTTTTGATGCGTTTTAAGGTGTGACCTGAGATCTTCAATGCGGTGGCCCCGCCATGGGCAACGTGAGTGAGGGCAGCAGATCCAGTTGGGAAGATGGAGCGAGAGTAGATGGCGTTTCATCTCCTGCTTGCGTCCACACTCTTTTCCGCATACGAGACAAACTGATAGAGTTGGCTTGGGAGTGGAAGTGGAGGCGGATGTAGGGAAAGTCTGGATCGAGTTCGGGGAAGTGAGCGTCTCGGTGATGAATTGATACTCTCTGTTCAGGGTCATGACGAAAGCGGCCATTCTGATGTCTTACTCTGAGAGAGAGAGTAAAACTGAGTTTGAGGAAGAGGTAATTAGAGAGACGGAGAGCAGAGGCTCCTTTTATGACATACCGCTCAGGAATATCTGGCAGGGGGAACCTACGGTTGGGATGGTGCCAACACCATTTTGGGAAGAGCCCCATACTTCGGTTCACGGCGAGGAGTTAACGCTAGTTAGCAGTTGGCACTTCAAGTCATATGCATCCTTGGCACGTCCGAAACGCGATGCACGATGGAATGGGGATTAGGGACAGCAGGGTCGGGATGACAGCGTGGGAAGCATAGCGGACATTGTACAGTTACCCAACTGGGATAAGCACAGTCAACACGGCTTCATCGCTTCATCCCTAACCACTACAGTACATCCTCGAGGCAGCACCCGACTCTCCAACGACGAGCGGTAAATTAACGAAACCCAAATCTGATTATGTCCTATTATGGTACTGTATGTACGCGTCATCTTCTTGAGTTCGTGCCGCGGCGCAAATGAATGACGATAAGCCCATGCTTATCAGTGCCTCCCGGTCTTCTTTGTCTCGCGACTTCGTTATGTGGTCTGGATCGGCTGACGTAGAAACCCCCACAGCGATGATAGGCCTGCTTGCGCTGCTCGCCAATTCCTTCGATCTGCGTCTAGTTTGGGATTCAGTCATAATTGTCTTTCCCTAACAAAGTGGGGTGACAAATTGCTTACGGCACTCTCGTATCATAGAACGATGTGAAAAAAAAAAAAACGGTTTGACCCTGACACCCTTCCTTCGTTGCTCCAGCCCATTCCGTGCGTTTGCGATAGGGCCAAGTCCGCGTCCAACCGGGCCGGAACTTGGCTGGTATCACCACCTTTTTTGTTGTTATGGCGGGTGGGTGCAGAGGTAGGGAACTAGAAGGGTGTGTGATGTCGTCGAAACAGTTGTGATCCGCGGGGTGGAAGGTATGCGCCCAGCGGCAGTTGTTGGCCGTGTCGGGGCAGCCTTGTCGGATGACTTCTTCGACGAACCTGTTGGAGGGATTGATCCGGATCGCCTGCACGCGCTTAGAAGGACCTGAAATACTGTTTTCATTAAAGGGCGTGGCACTGGTAAAGTTGTAGCACGCTCCCGCGAGGTGGTTGCCACTGCACGTGAACCTTTGATCGCGGGCCCAGAAAGCTGAATCGCGACACCCGGTTGAGAGGAAGCGCTTGTTCCGTGGTGCTGAAAAAAAGCGCTAGAATCATCTGGGAAAGGAAAAGGGTCGATAAGATGAAACGTTTCGGACTCGTTCACTTGCCTTCTTCTGGACAATTAAGAAAGCTCCCATAAGATGATGAGGTGGAAAAGCTGCTGGTTTCAACAAATTCCGAGTCATCGACATTCTCCTTCTTCGCATAATAGAAGCGATCGATCGTATCTCTCTGAGAGAGCGCATCATATGAAAGAGCTGGGCACCAACAAGCTTCAAGTCGGGCATATCAAAGTGTGGTGTATACGGTGGGCCTAGGCCGTGCGTTAGTAGGATGTGATGGAACCAAAGAAGGCAGATGCACCAATTGCAGTAGGAGCCATGTACTCAATTTCATCGTATCCTCTCGCTGAACGTCTTCACTCGGCGCCTCGGGAGCTTCAGGCATGGCAATATCGTGTTCTATGACGTCCTAATGGTTGCCATTGGCGACCGGAGTCTCGAATACAGGTGATGACCCATGGCGACCACGCACGGTCTTGCGCCCCGAGGACGAAAGTAACGGATGTCCCGGAGTTCTGCTTTGTGCAGACCCAGGAGTTCGGTTCTGTGACACGCGGCGCTGGCAATTGGAAAAAAGGGGTCTCATCTCCGAGCGAAGGTTAGCGTTCAAGGCTTGTACTTCCTTTGACCCGTCTCCCCGTAGTGTATGCAGCCATACTTTATGAACTACTCTCGCAGGTGGGGCATTCTCCTGAAGTATATTCCTCCAGCTTTTTGGGTTGCTCTTCCCGGGCCCCTGGGTCTTCACATGCAAGGGACGGTTCGCAGTAAGAGGAGCAGGGCGAGACACTGGCGAGACGTTAACATGCATTCATCGGTCCGCGTTCTCTCCAACGCCTCCGTCAGGTCACGTGACCCCCTCCATGTGTACGTATCCACCTTCAATTCAAGGCACTTGGCGCATATATCCTGGCATCTCACTGGCATCTAGTCTTTCATCTGCTCTATATACATCCTGAGCCTAGGTTCAAGTGCCACTGGAAGTTCCCTCGGGGCTTCCGAGGATCTTCTCCTCAAGTTCCGACACAAAGTATTATGGGCTTGCATCTTGGCTTGCATACACTCTAATCCAGACCCAACCACTGGCACTGGCATTTCTCAGCACCGCCCCTTTCTACAAGCGTCACGGTGTATGCTGCATTAAAGCTACCATTAATGCTTAGTACTTTCTCTGCCATAAACTGCAACTGTACTTCTACCGTGGCTCCACAGACCATCCACACTCTGCGGATCTCGTGCATTGCTGGATTCAGCACGTGCAGCGTCAGGACTTCTGGCTGCGTGAGGCGCCGGAATTGGCGGAAGCTGGGGATATGGATGGCTTGGACGAGACGAGGTAAGACCAAGTGACTATCCTTCTTGGACCTGCCGTGCGGGCTGTGACCCCACCCACTCTCAACCACTCTTCAAATATTCAGGGTGTTTCCCTGTCTGGTCTGTTGGGGTCGGCTTTGCCCCTGCGTTGCTGTCGCTGTATGACCCCTGGGGTATGGCACCGTGGGGGTACACAAAACCTTTGTCCAGGTTTGGGCAGAAGCTAGGACGTTTGTGGACGAGCGGCGTGGTGAAATTTGTGCGAGCGTCGTAAAGTTTCAGACAGTTTCAAGCCCCAATTCCGCAGATGAAGGAGACAGTTTTTGAGGATGGCATAAATACATGCGGCTCTACGTAGATCATGATCAACTGTCAACATATACTGTAGCCCAATTCGATCCATGCACAAAGTCGGAGAGGTCAAGCTCGGTTCTGTCCTTGCCAGCAATCCAGACTGTGTTAGGTCTAAAAAGATACGGCCGGTGAAGTGGGGGGACCCATAAAATAAGCTCATTCTCTTCTCCACATATCCAACCATCGCTATTAATCGCAAATTTGTCCATCTTCACGATATATTCGGTTCTGATGTTCACATGGTCCGAGGTGATGGGCTCTTGCCCGTCTAGTGAAGCTGCAACAGAAGTGGCTGATTCGATCTGACCGGGAGACGAGCCCCTGACGACCTGTCCTATTGCAGCATCCCACATGCGAATCGTGCGATCGCCCGAACATGAGACGATGTGCCGCTCGTCTGGTGAGAATGCAACAGACCCGATCCATTCAGTGTGTCCAGTAAATGGGCCCGCTACTACCTCTCCTGTCGTGGCGTCCCACACACGAACCGTGCGATCGTACGAGGCCGATGCGATGTACTGCCCGCCTGGCGAGAACGCAACACAGTTGACATGATCAGTGTGCCCAGTAAATGGGCCCGCTACGGTTTCTCCTGTTGCAGAATCCCACACGCGAATCGTGCGATCGCCCGAGACTGAAGCAACCCACTGCCCGTCTGGTGAGAACGCGACAGATAAAATGGAATCGGTGTGTCCAGCGAATGGGCCCGCTACGACCTCTCCCGTTGCGGCATCCCACACGTGAATTGTGTGGTCACGCGAAGCTGAGGCGATGCGCTTCCCATCCGGGGAGAATGCAACGGACTGAACGAAATCGATGTGTCCTGTAAATGGGCTCGCCATGACCTCTCCTGTTGCAGCATCCCACACGCAAATCGTACGGTCGTCCGAAGCTGACACGATCCGTCGCCCGTCCGGCGAGAATGCCACAGAGTTGATTTCACCGGTGTGTCCAGTAAATGGGCCGGCTACAACCTCTCCTGTTGCAACATCCCACATCCGAATCGTGCAATCTCGCGAGGACGATGCGACCCGCTGCCCGTCCGGTGAGAATACCACAGCCAAGATCCAATCGGTGTGACCAGTAAATGGACCAGCTGTGAGCTCTCCTGATGTGGCATCCCACACACAGATCATGCGATCTGCAGAGGCCGAGGCAATTCGTTGCCCGTCCGGTGAGATTGAAATAGAAAAGATTGGTTGAGTGTGTCCAGTGAACGGGCCTGCCACGTCGCTCTTTCTGGCATCCCACATACGAATTGTGCCATCGAACGAGGCCGAGGCGATCCGCTGCCCGTCCGGCGAGAGTGCAGCAGAAAAGATCGAAGCTGTATGTCCAGTAAATGGGCCCGCCACGACCTCTCCTGTTGCGGAATCCCACATACAGACTGTGCGATCGAGTGAGGCTGAGACGACGCACTGCCCGTCCGGTGAAAACACAATAGAGTTGATCCCAGCGGTGTGTCCAGTAAATGGGCCTGCAATGACCTCCCCTGTTGCGGTATCCCACACGCAAATCGTCCGATCAGATGAAGCCGAGGCGATGCGCTGTCCGTCGGGTGAGAATGCAACCGACCTGACCACGTCTGCATGTCCAGTAAACGGGGCTGCTATGGCCTCTCCTGTTGCGGCATCCCACATCCGAATCGTATGATCGAATGAGGCCGAGGCGATGCGCTTCCCGTCCGGCGAGAATGCAGCGGATCTGACCCATCCGGTGTGTCCAGTAAACGGGCCAGCTACGACTTCCCCTGTTGTGGAATCCCATACACAAATTGTGCGATCGATCGAGGCTGAGGCGATGTGTTGTCCGTCTGGCGAGAATGAAACAGAACCGACCTGATCCGTATGTCCAGTAAATGGACCAGCTACAATCTCCCCTGTCACTGCATCCCACACACGAATCGTGCGATCTGCCGAGGCCGAAGCGATGCGTTTCCCGTCTGGCGAGAACGCAACAGAGAAGACATTGTCGTGATGTCCAATGAACGGATCCGTGACAACCTCCCCTGTTGTGGCATCCCACACCCGAATCGTGAAATCGTCTGAGGCCGATGCGATCTGCTGTCCATCCGGCGAGAACGCGACAAAGTTGACTGCCTTGTCATGTGCTCGAATCGTCATCTCCAATGATGGCCAGCGAGACAACTGTCCGCATGCGAATGACAATGTGTGAGGAAACAGATGAAGGTAGCGCTTGATGATGCAGGAAGAGGATGGCGCAAATGGGAGAGCAGATACATATATGTGTGGAGCGCTCCTTGATATCGCCATCCCGAAATATCGCACAAATGCCAGCGCGTCATTCACAAACGCCGACAGATTCTCTACCTCCAGTTGAGAATCCTGTTGCGATCATCAATACATGTCATATATCATCATAATATCTGCTTACCCCGTTCTGGTCAGATCGTAACCATGTCCTCAGACATGCGAATGCTCGTGGAGCAAGGCCCACACTATTCTTCATGCTAAGAACTTCCAGCCAGAAAAGAAACCTTGTCTCAAAGAGCGATCCAAGTTTCGTGAACAGGTCCTGCTCGAAGGCAACACGCTCTAAATGATCGGCCCAGAACACGCAAGCATATGATAGAGCAGCCGAAATATGTTTCGCAATTCGAGAGTCAATGTCGGGGACGTCCCTGTTGGCGAGATATGACGACTCCAGTTTGCAAATGTTGAATTCGAGGCTATCCAGCATTAAACCAAGACACGAATGTGCCAACCGACGGTGTGCCTTGTCAAGGTCGACGTGAAAGATGCCACTCTTCTCATTGGCAAGAAAGTCACGAAATGAGGTATGGAGAGGAATGATGGGGCGGGTTTCATGAGACGAAGTCACGTTGCTGATAGTGTTGTTCCAGCCCGGCTTGAGGCCGGCAGCCGGCCAAGGCTGGCCCCCCATGGGCCAAGCCAAGGCTGGCCAACTGAAGGGCTTGAGGGTCCTGTGGCTCGGCTCCCCTCTCGGTTGAGCCGAAGCCGGCCGGTGTGGCCGGGGCTCTAATTAGTAAGCATTAGTAAGCAGGGCATGCGACGCCACAACTATCCAGTTCATGCACGTGTAGTTTCTCTGACCTGTAACCTCTCTTACCTCTTTTGTGGTCTTTCTTTACCTATTTTCTGGTCGACGATCTACTGTTCTATCCAAGTTTCTCAACTGCCCCTGGGCCATCGCCCCGACCATGTTTGACTTTCTCCGTCAGAACTGTCACCACTGGCATGCCGGTGAGTCCTCATTATGTTTCATGGGCTATTTTTCACCGGTACCTTCAAGGTTCTTGCACTTGCTCAGAAGGCAAGCCAGTGAGTCGTTCGATTCTTGTTTATATCTGACGACTCCTGACGTTTTTCCCCATCCCCGTCCCCCGTCACCTTTCTAACGGTCTAACCCACCACTCTACTTTGTGCCATCCAAATGTCAACCGTCTCTACCATCAAGTCTCTTGTCAAGGAGATCGGCGTCCTCTCCAACACCCTTTCTGACTCCGTGTCGAAGGCGTCGAAAGCTGACAAGATATGGTTGGTCATGAATTCAGAGGAGTGCGAGATCCCACACGAGACCTTTAATCGCCGATTTGATGCTTTGTTTGGGGAGGACTGTCGTGACTCGAATGGTCGATTACACTATGTGCGACAGGGTAAGTTCGGTATGGGTGTCATCGTATCGTATCTCCTCAAGGTCAACTGGGCGGTCGACTTTCCACTGGATCTAGTGGAGATCAAACTGCAACGTCTTATTACGGAACTCAAGCTCCTTCAGTGAGTACAACACTTGATATCTCATGGTGTCATGTTACTCATCAGTGGGCCATCGCTGTAGGCGGGATGATGTGCAACGTCCCGTTCGCGTCATTCACCCTGCTGCAAAACTCACGGATGCAGCCAATTCGTCGGTGCCTGAACTTTCCTTTCAGCGTCAGGTCGTCGAAGAATACCGGTCGCGCCAGCCTCAAGATCCAGTCAACTCTACCGGGGAGTTGTCCCTTCCTGCAGTCTCAAACTCTCGTGGCAACCCTCGCCCAGGTGTTCCGTCGTCCGATACTCCAACTCTGCATGCGAAGCAGCCGACAAAGCGCAACATCGTTGTCACCGACATTGACAGCGACGTCGACATTGAATTGGACAATCCGCGGAAACCGTCGAAGCGACGTACGTTGAACGTTTTATTGTTGTATCTACCTGACTTACAGCCATATCTGTAGTAAAGAAGAAGCTCACGATGTCATCATCCTCCAGTTCGTTTGTGATTGGTACTGAGGTGTCGGATGACAGTGGGGAGGATACGACTGGGCCGACTGGTAAGGCATCTTTTACTCTCCACCTTCGTTCCTCATATTTCCATGCCTCCAGGAACGCTCGGCAACCCGTTGACTGTCGATAATGATGGTCTACTTGCTGATGTGGACGTCCCAGCGGTAGACAGCAGTCCACCTGCCATGCGTGAAGATAAACGGCGGGATGTGGACCAATTTTTCCATCCCGCCATTTCTAAAGAAGTCAATGGGAAGGTGAAAAGATATTGTGTTTGCAAAATATGCCCGTGAGTAGCAGTTGACATCTATAACACATGCGATAACAAGGCCGCCTAGGAACATGAAGACTATTGTCGATGAAGTCACAACTTTGCGGCGCCATCTTGATGCTCACCATTCGGTCTGTGACTGATTATCTTTGCATTGCAATGACTTACTCTTGTTTCAGGGGAAGTATCACAATTGGGCAAAGGTGCCAAGTTTATATCAAAATTACCAAGCGACGTCAGAAGGCGGAAGGCCGCCGCTGAGGAGGTCACGCGTACCCTTGATCGTGATCTTAAGGAGAGGCAGCCCCTTGAGCGTGTTGTTCCCTATTCAGCTCAAGCATTTCGTCGTCTTTCCATTGAGTGGCTTGTAGCTACAGACCAGGTGTGTTTTCACA
>WTXI01000204.1:0-67651 GCA_022376515.1 Lactifluus volemus
GCCCTAGATAGCCCGGTCGCACCCGCACAAGCGTGAAGCACAGGGTTAGAGCAGCGACATTACTAGGCACAGGGACAACCTTATTGATCCTGCTATGGAAGCCTATGAACCCAACGCACCTGATCCACATGCTGGCGAAACATGCGACACCCATAAACAGCGAGGAGCACGACAATGGGGCGTGTACCCAAACTGAGTACGCGGGTGATAAGCGTACGTCTAGGTTCGTCTTTGAAACCGCCGCCGCAATTGTAAACCCCCCTATGAGAAGTGTGATAGTTGGCGAAAACATGACAGAGAAGATCCAACTCCAAGTGTATGAGTATGGAATATCCAGCACCGAGCTAGTCTACACTCGCCGAGTGGCTTCTACAGGGCTCAATCGTTCATTTGTGTCCGCATCCCGGATCACCCGCAGCCATATAAGCAATGCAGGAACCATGGTAGAAGTTACGAAAAGTGATATAGCCTATGGAACAATAGAATCAGTCACTCCAAGGAGTGCAATGGAGGCTTGAAAAACCTCTGTAACCCACGAGTCGGTGGCAAAGACCAACACGGCAAAACACTGATTTGCTTCCTCCTCATCCACGGTCTGCACATTCAGTAGTGAACATAGACGCGGAGAGGGCGACCCAAACGCGGCGTCTGCTGAGGCGAACACGTCCGACGCGTCTTCACCTCGAATGCCTTCTCTTCTGTGGTATCCACTGGTGCACCTAGCGGTGTTCCACCTTGGCCGCGGCGTTCACGTCCTATCATCTGCCTCCATACGGTGTTGCGCTCCCATGCAACGTGTTCGCGTAGGTTGAGTTTCAGGAATCGCTGCGCGCCCGCAGTGTCATCTTGCATGACACACTTAGCATACAACTGAACCAATGCGGATTGGGCATCTGCAGGCCTTGCGCGAGACACCTGGTCAAAGGGAAGTGTGGGCTCAAGGATGTCATGAAGATAATGTGTTTGAAGCTAAGACCGTTAATCAGCCGACTGATCGACACGTAACAAATGTGTGGATACTGAGCTCTCTGTAACTTTATCGTATCTACCGAACAGAACCAATAACAGAATCCACTGTGCAAGAAACGACTTACTTCTTCAGGACTTTGCGGAATCCAGAATAATTCAATTCAACGTAAGAACGCAGTGCGCTCACTTGAACGTACAAATTCGACGGTTGAATAGCAGTTGTGTATCCGTCACGAAGTTCTTTTTCGAAGTCCAAATCGTTTCACTACCACCCGATACTGGACCGTGAGGCGAACCCAATGAGGCGATACTACTGCGGAGCTTATTCGCGACCCCGAAGACCACAATAGTCGGCGATCTGCTACGACCTAAACTCCCCCCGTTTCTGGGATCATTTAGGCTGACACTTGCTTCGGGCCCAGGTTCCTCTCTCTCAGGGACGGGAGTGGGAAAGGAATGCAGCACACAAAACGGGGGGAGTGAAGCTTCGAGATCAATGTTCTCCTCTGTAGACGAGATACTGATGCGGCGGGTACGCGATGCGGTTACATCTCTAGAGTGAGTCGCTACGGTTAGTCAGCCAAAGGAAGATAGTTACAGCAGGGTGAACAGACATAAAGTGGACGACACATAGCCAAACATGTAAATTGACACCAGCTTGGCTACCTTGTACATGTCCGCAAAACGGGTGGGGATAACCTAGATGGAACAGGTGAAGAACTAAGGAGGACGAAGCAGACAATCCAACGCGGGATTTAATTGGAATCAAAGAAGTGACAAGGGTTCACTCACCTCCCTGTGACAAAGCACGCCCCGCAGAGGTGGACGCCCGCCTTCGGTGCTTTGATACGGGCCCTGACTCCACTCAGGGCACACACTCTTCCTCATCTCAAGGCGGTACTTTGCCATTCGTCTTTGTCTTCATCTTCGCCATCACCCCAGTGGTTGTCCCCGTAAAATCGGCCAGCCAACATCCCAAGGTCATCTTGTTCTAAGAGTAATTTCCTGAAGTGCGTAAAAGGACGAGATCCTTTGTAGCTCTGCATCTAAAGGAGGTTGGAAGAGCACATCAGTGTCTTGAAACTGTGCTGCGTGCGCTAAGGATGTTTGTTCTTTTGCCAAATCTATGTCGTGGGCCTGGAGAAGGGCCTCACGCTGTTGTTTCTCGAGGTTGTAAATGTACTTCTTGAGAGCGTCATATCTATCAGAATGGGTATGCATGTAAACGCCAACCACGCTCGTTCTAGCAATGGGATACGCACACAATATACTCCTCCCACATTCCACATGAGCATTGAATTTGAGAGAGGAACTGAGTAGGAAATAGGGAGAATTTTGATCATTAGCATGGATATTGTCACTAGAGGGAAAATACCTAAATTTCATGGCAAATTTGTAGGAATCGAAAATTGGCCGCTGCACCCGGTTGGGGAGTTGTGCAAGGGAAATCAGTTCCTCTTCGAGCGAGTATATTTGGTGAGTGATTAGTTCAGATGAACCAAAAATATTCGAAAGGAAGGAAAGCAGTGTTGTTGACCATGACGTTGAATAACTCCGAGTCGAACAGCCTCGAGTTGTCATAGACTTAACACCGTGGGGGCGCTTATGTTAGCCACTCGTCTCTCTGACGTGCACTTCAATTTGAAATTGAGCACCTTTAGCCTTTGAGGCACACATTCTCCATTTCAACACTGATTACTCATCTGCTTCTCCTCTAGTTCTCTCTCTTGTCTCTTTCACATTGCTATAAAGTCTTAGTGTCTTTGTCCTGTTCTCATGTTTACTTGATGCCTGCATGCCCCTCTATATCTCTGAACCTTCCTGCAGGTGTCCTTTCTGTTCCTGTGCACATCCCTCTTGGTTCCTTGTTCAGGCAACCTCTCAGTGCCCCATCTCCTGTTCAATTCCTGTGCCACCATTGAGACATGTAAGTTCAGCTCCTTGTTCCTGCCAGGCAACACACAAGGAGCTGAACTTACATGTCTTGATGGTGGCATGGGAATTGAACAGGGAATGGGCACTGAGGGGTTGCCTGAACAAGGAACCAAGAGGGATGTGTGCAGGAACAGAAAGGACACTGCATGCAGGAAGGTTTGGAGATACAGAGGGGCATGCAGGTGTTAAGTAAATGTGAGAATGGGACAAAGATGCTAAGACTTTGTAGCAATGTGAAAGAGATGAGAGAGAGAACTAGAGGAGATGTTATGGCTCTACTAGGGTCAGGTCCCAACTAGGGTTTGATGGTTCTGATCTCTTCTAAGATCTAGGCTCAGGGTCACTTAATGTTACGGTTATGCGGGCTGCCTGGCCCATTTCTTACTGTTTTCTGTCTGATTTTCGACTTGTGTTGTGACCTAGGGTCCCTTTCCTTGGCCAGCCCCTTCTGTTCCGCTTCTAGGGGCTGTGCGTCGCCGTTTTGGACGTGTATTTGACTCAGGGATCATGACTCAAATCTTGAGTCAGTGTTCTTGACTCAGATCTTGAGTCAGATGCACTGAGTCAGTTCTTGAGTTATCAGAACTGACTCAGGTCCTTAGTCAATAGTCTTGACTTTGCTACTGTACTGTGACCTTTGTAGGATAGTTGGCTGGCCCTCTGTACGCATAAATAGGGCCCTGTAGACGAGCTAAAGCCTCAGCTTCAGCTTCGTCTAGAATCGCAGTTCATTGTCTCCTGCTCACACTCGCATCGCATCTTCTCCTCTCTTCTTGTGAATCCCCTCTTCGTACCTTGATCTAGGTACTTCGTGCCACCATCAGACATCTGTGAACTTGTTCCATTTCCTTTGGAACTAGCTCCCAGACGCCCGAACCCTAATACGAACGTGCTGCGAGAAGTAATCTCCACTTCTCACACTGCGTCCGCCCTCGAACCTTAGTTCAACCTTGCACCAACGTACTAGGGCCAGGAAGATCCTTTCTGACCATAGTGTGTTCGCGCCCGTGTTGCGGTTGAACCCACACATTGTCATTAACCCATCTGCCACCGTCTATCCCTTTTAGGAACGGTAACTCCGACCATCGTGTGCGCCAGTCCGCTAGTCCGTCTTGCGCGATAACAGACACCCAGAGTTCGCACAGTCAAGTCTACTCCACACAGGACCTTGCCTGCGCGTGCTAGAATCGACCATTTGGTGTTGTTAGTCTTGTCTGACTCGCCACAGCAAATAGCCAACCAGAACGACACTCACTTCGAGCCATGGTCCCTGCGAACCGTGACACTTAAGGTGACAACACACAGAGCCCTGTGGTGTTGTAGCATAACCACCAAGCTTCAGTAGCCTTATTAGGGCATTTAGAAGGGTAAGAGAAAAAGGAAGAGGAGAAGGGGAGAGTTCTTGTCACTCAGGAGAGTTTGAAACAGTAGATTGAAGTTATCATTTAGGCACTAGGTAAGTATGGGCATTAGGCAAGTACACAGATGAGGCCTCTTCTCCCAATGTCCGTCCCACCTTCTCTCCCAGTGTTTAGTCCTTCATGAGCCCTTAACCCACCCCAAACTGGGTGGCTATGCCATTGAGGCTCCTTGCACATGGCTGTCCCTATCTCCAGACCCACTATGGGTCCTTCACCCCCAGTCTCCCAGTCAGTGGGTTATGGAAGCAGTAAGGGTCCAACATGTCCTGCATTCTGTAACACTCCTCCATTACCAAAAATATTAATCTATGACCTTTCTAGATATATGATGATCTTATCTATCTTGTCTGATTTGATCTGATCAATCACTTCTCTTGATAGGTACATTTATGACCTTAATAATCAAGATTAATATAATCTGATTATAGTTCCCTAGCTAGATATCTAAAAAGATCAAGCAAGGTAAATGTATGAGCATAAGATCTCAGGCTAGATAAGATTATGATAATGTAATACTGTATCTTGGAAGGAAACACTTATCTATAAGTATATGCAAGGTGGTTAAGGCCATAATAATGTCATGATAGGGGCCAATTAAGATCAGACTTGCCTATCAGGGTAATTAACTGATCTTGTTAATGTCTTGTAAGATCTAGTATAACCTTGCAAGATAATTAAAGGTCATTTAGGTACCTAGCTAGATATATCATGCCAGATTTATTAATATCATAACTGCTCTAGCATGCTAAACTTGAACTTTATATTATCTCTAGATATGCAAGGTCAAGCAAGGTAAGCTTGAGCACTGTAATCTTGCAAGGTGAGCAAGGTCATTTAGGTATCTAGGTATATTAGGCCAGATTTGTTAATATCATAATTGTTCTAGCATGCCAAACTTGAACTTTATATTATCTGTCATTGTTATGGATTTGTCTAGACCTATGTCTCCCTACTGCCTCATGTTTTTCATCTCCATCATCATTCTTGCTTATGGACAGAGCCTTACCTTGTATAACACAGAACAGTGTGTTCATGACTCACAGTGACTCTTATGACATTATTAGCCTAGAACTTTGATGATGTTGTAGTTAGACCCAGGCTCATGACATTATTACTGATGTCACTTGCCCTTTGCCCTGTATAGTATGTAACACTCCTTATCTTGTGTTCTTGCTCTCTAGCTTGGACTTCTCTCCAATACTAGCCTCGTGAAACTGCTTACAAATCCCCTTGTGATCTCTCTCTCTCTCGAAGCCCTCTAAGTGCTATAACTTAGCTAGATCCAACCTAGACTCGCATCTCTGTTGGTCTCTCCTGAACACTTGATCCTATCTTAAGAACTAGGAACAGCTAGTCCCTAACATAAGTCCAAGCTCCCACACACCACTGAAAGGTGGCAGACCCCCTGAATGACCGCATTGAACATCTGGTAGAGACACTTGCCATCTGGATCTCCACAGAGAAGGAATACTACACAGTACTCCTCCTACTCAATCTAGCTACAGGTGAAAAGAAGTAAAGGCTTCTGACAGAACTCAATGAACTTACTCAGACCATTGAGCAAGCAGATGAGATCCTGAGCGACAGTCTAGAAGACTACAGAAGCGACATGATCCTATTGGAAACCCTTAACCCAGAACCAGAACACGGTAGCACCTAGATTCTCATCCCTTTGCCAGAACTACCTCAGAAGTCAGCGTACTTGCAGTTGCAATATGAGCGCAACCCTCCTCAGAATAGAATTCCCTGACAATGACACACTGATCCCAGTGCCCACCCAATACAACGATGACTTACCTGCACATGTGAAAGGCAGTATATATTGGAACCCCACAGACCAGTGTTTGTTACGGTTATGCGGGCTGCCCGGCCCATTTCTTACTGTTTTCTGTCTGATTTTCGACTTGTGTTGTGACCTAGGGTCCCTTTCCTTGGCCAGCCCCTTCTGTTCCGCTTCTAGGGGCTGTGCGTCGCCGTTTTGGATGTGTATTTGACTCAGGGATCATGACTCAAATCTTGAGTCAGCGTTCTTGACTCAGATCTTGAGTCAGACGCACTGAGTCAGTTCTTGAGTCATCAAAACTGACTCAGGTCCTTAGTCAATAGTCTTGACTTTGCTACTGTACTGTGACCTTTGTAGGATAGTTGGCTGGCCCTCTGTACGCATAAATAGGGCCCTGTAGACGAGCTAAAGCCTCAGCTTCAGCTTCGTCTAGAATTGCAGTTCATTGTCTCCTGCTCACGCTCGCATCGCATCTCCTCCTCTCTTCTTGTGAATCCCCTCTTCGTACCTTGATCTAGGCACTTCGCGCCACAATCAGACATCTGTGAACTTGTTCCATTTCCTTGAAACTAGTTCCCAGACGCCTGAACCCTAATACGAACACGCTGTGAGAAGTAGTCCCCACTTCTCACCCCGCGTCCGCCCTCGAACCTTAGTTCAACCTCTCACGAGTGTCCATAGAGACGAGGCATCACTTCCCCTCTAAGAACACTCACGCCCGTGTTGCGGTTGAACCTACACATCGTCATCTATCCATCTGCCACCATCTATCCTCTTTAGGAACGGTAACTCCGACCATCGCGTGCGCCGGCCCATACTAACCGCCTCACACGATACGAACACTGAGAGTTCGTACAGTCAAGTCTACTCCTTACTGGACCTTGCCTGCACGTTCTAGAATTGACTATTTGGTGTTGCTAGTCTTGTCCGACTCACCACAGCAAATAGCCAACCGAAACAAAGCTCACTTCGAGCCACGGTCCCTGCGAACCGAGACAGTGTTACTGCACGCAAGAAAAGTTGGTCTGTGTAGAGTTTATCAACAATGTCTGGCATGCTGTACTGCTCCACCATGAAATACTCAAGTCCTGCCCTGCATTCAGACTCCAAGAGACAGCAGAAGTGGGATGGTGATGCAAGAATGATGCACAACACCTGTTAGGAACAAGCGGTTCCTATGCTCTTGGTAGAGTCAGGTGGTTCAGGTAAACCTTAGCGACATCAGTCGATAAGGGTCAGGTTCAGAAAGTACTAAGTTAATGGTCACGTGACAAAGTATCAGCAGTAACTTGCAGCGTTACTGATGGCGTGTGAGACAAGGATCAGGAGTCTGAGAGTTCAGAAATGAAGTGTGAAGGTTCTCAGAACAGTAAGCTTGTATTGTAGGCTTAAGTCCAAGCTGGTTGGCTAGGGCCTAAGTGAGGGTCCTTATATACATGAGCTACCCTAGTCAGAAGGAGTTGGTATGAGTTGTAGGTAAGGAGTCACTGTGACTCATGGTGATGAGTCATAACGAGTCACCATGAGTTGAGTCCACTCATGAGTCAGTTCGAGTCACATGGCTTATGTAATTGTACAGTACTCAGTCCAGATGCGAGAATTGTAGGTAATCAGTCATGTGAGAAAATTTACATAAGGGAGGCAGTGACTGTGTGACCGTGACATTACCTCCCATCTTAGGGTGGTTGTCCCACCAGCCACCTTACTGCGATTCCCAGAAGTAAGTATCCAGGTCATGGATGTCGTTGTTGTAGTTGTTGTTGTTGTACCTCCCCCAGCTGGAGTTGTACTCCTCGTTGTCTTTGGCCATCTTGCTCCATGCATTGGGGCACTTGGTGTGATTGTAGAACTTGTGGGCCCACCCAATCTTGCACAGGCCATGGAGCGGACACTTGGTATGGGGGAAGTAGCACCAGTCCTCGCCGTGGCCGGTCTTACCACACAAGGTGCATGGGTCTGGGTAGCGGCAGTGTTTTCTGGGGTTCCTTCATGCCTTCCTGCCCTGCCTCTCTTAGCTGCCTGTGCCCCCACGGAGTCTGGTGTGCTGGCTTTGCGCTGCTTCTATGATGGCTCTCCCCCTGGTTTCTGCATTGAGGACAGCGATGGGAGGTGAGTTGGTTCTGGAACATGGCGGGACACAGAGGGATGGGTCGTCGCTGGCGACGAGTGGCATGATGCGGTCAAAGAAGCAGGAGTTCTGGAGACAATGCCTGCAGTCCTTCATCTGCTGCGCCTGAACACTCATCTCGTGGTCTAACTCGTGCTCCTGCTCCTGGATGTGGATGAGCTTTCGCTGGAGTGCTCTGTACCTTTCTACCTCAGCTGTTAGACCCGGGTTGTCAAGGTCCTTGAGGGTGTCGTCTACTGTTCGCTTGAAAAGGTTGTGTATGCTTATGAGTTTTTCATTGTCTATGCTCGAGGTTTGCTCCCAGACTGGTGCACGGGCGGTGAGGGGGGCCCCATATGGTCTGTTGCCATATATTGTGAGTCCTTTGATGACAGGGTCGTCGTGGTCAAGGTGGTACCTGACAAACTCCATGCAGACCTAGTTTTCATCACCGTCTTGCAATGTAAATGTGTAGCTGTTTGGATTGCATGGGTCATAGCGTTTGAAGCCTTCAGGGGTGGTCGCGAGCTCTCTGGCTGGGGGCAGCATTAAGAGATGTGGGATTTCTGGTTCTTCCTGCTTGACTGCTGTTTCAGGGGACGGGGAGCAGACATGATAAGAGGGGGATCGTGGCGGCGATGATGTAAGTGGGGGCAAGCTGCCCAGGATGACTTCCACAGTGTCTGGAGATTCACCAGCAATGTGGAGGATCTCTTCATGGATGGGGTCAATGACTTGATGGTGGTGGGTGTGTGGTAAGATTTTATGGAGGAGTCAGACATTGTTCGTGAGGTATGGAGGGAAATGGAAGAGATGTGTACAGAGTGGATGCTGACAACTTGAGGCTGAATATTGTTCATATTTATGCCCAGCTTGAGCACTTTGGTCAGGTGTTTTCGGGTGAATTCTTTGATAAGATTGGGGGCATGTACATTGTCATAGGGTTCCCAGGTGTCTTCTGCTTCGCTGTAGCCCTTCCATCTAATCTGATATTGGAGTTTCTTATGGCATATCCTTGTGTCTAACACCTGTTCAACTTCGTATTCTTCTTGTTCATCGATAATGTCAGGTGGTGGTTCCTTGAGGTTTGCCCCATGTTCTTCCGTCTCCTTATACAGTGTCAGGAGGGATGCATGAAAGATGTTGTGTATCTTCCATGTTTTGGGGAGTTGGAGCTTGAAAACGACAGGTGACATGACTTGGGAGATAAGGAAGGGTCCATAGCGTTTATTGGCCAGTTTGGCTGTGGAGTGTGTTGTCTTGATGTTTTTTCCTTCTAGCCAGACCCTTTCTCTGTCTTTGAAGGGGTGGTAGTGATGTTGCCCCTTCTTCCTTCACCAAGTCTCTTCATGGTGTTCTGGGCTGCTCTGATGGACCTTTGTGCCTGCTCCCTTATGCGTTTCAGGGTGCCTTGCCTATCTTCCAATAGGGGGACAGATGTGGTGATGGGTTGGTTTGGGAGTGAGGGCGTGTGTCCCATGAGGAGTTTGTAGGGGGTTTTGCCCATCATTATATTAGGGTCATTCACAGCAGCCATTTTTGGCTCCTTTTTAGTTACTTTTTGTTTTACTTTTTAGTTACTTTTTCAAAAATGACATCTGAAAATGACTTGAAAAGGAAGCCAAAAAGGACCCTTTTTGCAAAATGGTGCTACACCCCCCATTTTGGAAATCATCGTCCTTTTCGCTTCCATTTTCGTTTCCATTTTCATGGCCTAATTTACACTCTGCCCCTGTCTGCATTGATCACTCATTCCTACATGCCAAAAGCCTCCAAATGTGTCCGAAAGCCAACTGCCAAGGCTGCTGACCTTACAGCCAGCAGTGTGCCCCCCTCTGACGGTGAGCAACCCCCCACCAGCAAGCAAGCACCAAAGGCACGTCGAATATATTAGAATGGAGCTAGGACAGAACGACTTCTCAACTGGCTGGAAGAGAACCCTGAGGACCACCAAAAACTCTTTTCTGACTCTTCAAAGGATGCTAAGGAGGAGGGCTGATGCAGACGTGTGGCAAAGGGCATGAAATCTGAGTTCCACAAGATGATGGCGACAGCTGTCTTTTCTGTCGACAATGACGCTAACATCTGCATGGATTTCCATTTCAACCCTGTCAACTACACAAAATCTGTTGACAACTACATCACACGGTACATTTATTCATTTATATCCCTGCTCTTTACAATGACACTCCTTGTACAGGCTGTGGAAGGAATATCGCTCTTTCAACAAGAAGCTTGGGCAGACAGGCGCTGGTTTGCAGTACAAAGATCTAGAGGAGGGGAGCAATTTACAGAACTTGGTTGGTGTGTACAACATACTGTTTACATCTTGTCACTGTTGCTAACTACGTTATGATCTAGAACAACTTGAGCAGGACTTTCCATACTGGAAGCACCTACACGGTTTTTGGTGCACCCTGCCAAACTTCAATCCCTATACCGCCTCATCGGAGCCTGGACAAGACCTTGCAGCTGAAGCCTTGGCACTTGTCCAGAACCGAGGAGTGGCCAATGATGATGCTGATGACCTCTACAATTCCAATGATGACATGTCCCCCAGCCCTGCCGACGATATTGGGGATCACACCAATGGGGATAACCCTGATACCAAAGAACTTGCTGTAAATGTGAGACCCTCTCTGAGTCTTTCCCTTACGTTTGCTCATCTTTAATTTAGGATGATGAACCAGGGTCCCTTAGTAGCCATGAGCAAAGCCCCACCCCTGCCCAGCCATTTGAGTGCCATAGCACTCTTCAAACGATCAATAGCGGAATATCAATGTCAACACAAAGTACGCCTCTGTCTAAATCTAGCTCAGTTTCTATACCCCAATCCAAACTATCTACCTCCCACTCAACTACATTGCAAAAAACTAAGGGGAAGCGGACACATCAGTGGCAGGATGCCTTCATGGATGAAAACAAAGCTGAGGCTGCAGTTCTCGCGAGCATCACGGTGGATAAACATGCTCGTAAGATAGCAGAACATGCTCAATGCATGGCAGAGCTGGGAATAAAGAAGTAGCGAATGGATATAGAGGCGAACGGAAAACGACTTGAAGCCAAAGATTGCCGGCTTGCCACCCAATACCAACATGAGCGCGAGAAAGAACAGCACGATATGCAGATGCTCCACCTCTGCCTGCAGTATCAGGGAGGCTCTGGCATCACTGGATGTGCTGCCCCTGCTGCTCAATTTGTCCCAAGTATGGAAGGTTTGGCGAGCCCAAGCACATTTGAAGACATGGGAATGGGAATGGGTGGTAATTACCTTATGTAGTCTAAGTCAAATGTAACATCTGAGTTGATTCCCCCAAAATTGAGTTTGCGCGTCTTTTAGGTCCATGCAATTAAGATTGAACTGACTACTTAAGTATATGCCTAAGTACGACGGATGGCCCCACTAGTGGGGCTATTAAAAATATTGTTCATGACCCTGCAGCGAAATTTCTGTCCATCACTCATAACCTCGTGACGAGCACACTGGAGCTCTGACTCATCCTCGCTCTCATTGTCAAGCCCAAGTTCAGCCTCTTCCTGCTGACGCCTGTGCACAGCCCCCTCTACTGAATTCCAAATCTGATAGAGTTCTTCTCGCCACTCAGAATTGATATTCCCGGCTTCAATTCACAAGATCAGGTTGTGAAGTATGATGCAACACCAGATCCACATGATCGCCCACAGGTGTTTATTGTGAGTGTAGATTTGAATGCAAAGCTGAAACAGGGATTAAAACCTGCCCTTCAAAAGACTGACCGCATGTTCAACACAGATGCAGATCTATAAAAATTAATAGTCGCATGAACGTTTGGGCCATATTAAGCTTACCTTTGATAAGTAATAATTGAAGGTCCTTTGATCCAGATCCAAATTGCCATGAGCTGGCCTCTTAAAGGGTGATACTGACCAAATCTCACATGGGTATGCTGAGTCGGCCCATATCCATTCCCCTGGTATAAACAACTAATTGCACTCCTTGTAAGTCCAAGTACTGCGGAAGGCCCATGAATTGTGAACGCTGCCCATGTGGCCAACAGAATAGTCAGCAATCATGAGATTGTGTGGCATTGTAATGAGCTAGATGAATTTTAGTGAGTGAAACTACTGTCTATCGGTTATCGTTATGACTTACCTGACAGTCGATAGAGTACTCCCCATCCTTGTCAAACCATGCATCACCATGCAACCCAGGGCGCTGGAAAAACGCGAATTTTGTCCCATCAGCCAATAAGAAACTGTTACGCCATTCTGAACACGTTTGCTTCTTGACAAAATCCTTGGCATCTTCCTTTTTGTCAGCTTCAGGGAAGTGAATTGCCTTGTTGTGATGCAAAAGCAGGGTGATGATGACACGATCTGTACACTTTTCAACTTCACCAACGGAGACTCCTGCCCACTGTGTCCTCGGGTGATGCGGCATTGCCATAGTGACCGACACAGAAGAGGAAAACACAGAGCTGTAAGTGAACAGGGAATTGGGAACAGTTGAAGTCGTTGTAAAAAACCGGGTTATCAATGATGAGCGCAACAAGACTGTCAAACGTCTCAGGCTCGACCTGAAGCTTCTGATGAAATCACTCAGGGCTATGAAGCCTCCAGTGGTCAAGGAGGTGGAGTTGTGATGACTTTGGCACAGAAGGGGCTTCCTGAAGAACACGCATGGTAGTGATGTGAGTCACCAACTCATGATATCAACGCCTCCAGTTTTGGTAGTACTTGACTTTGAATTCAGTTATCAATACACCAGAATCAGTGCTAATGATTGAAGCAGCTGAGGTGCGATCCAACGTGGAGGGCATTGAGATATCTGAGGAAATCATGACATTGGGCGTATCGATGGAAATTGGGGAGCCAAATGGTGAGGGCTGTGATGAATCGGAAATGTCTTCGGATAGATCAGAGAGTACTTTAGTGACTTGTTGCTGAAATCGTTGTTGCTGGATGGACTGATGATGAGCTGCAAGCTCCTCAAGCATAACAGTGCAGATGGATAGTCAAGGCATCGTGGTGATCAACGTGGGTAAGACTTAGGGTTAGGTCACACTTGTTGAGTTTGAATTGGGAAGCGAAGCTGAAGTCAGCCGAACACGTGCAAAATGCATTTTTGTTTTCCTTTTTCCTGAATTTCTGTTCCGGGGGTTTCACAGTACCCATTTTTGACCCCATTTTTGATCTCCTCTTCAGTCACTTTTTGGTCATTCTTCTGTCAAACTGTCAAAAATGAGCCAAAAAGTAGATTGAAAAGTAGCTGAAAAGGAGCCAAAAATGGCCACTGTGAATGACTCTAATGTTGTTATATGATTTTTTTGACCATTGCTTACCTTGTCTTTAATTCCAAAGTCTTCAAGAATAGCCACAAACATAGCTGTGAGATTGACCCTGCTATGTGAACGAGCTACCTCAATGACATCCAAGAGAAGGCAGATAGCATTGCCAGCTTTCTCAAAATGGGTGGTTATTGTAATATAGGCCTTGTGATTGGGTGACGTCCATGTGTCCGTCCCAAAGCTCAACACCCCCTCATGTTCCTGTTTGATAAGTAACCAAGTACATTGAATCTGACTAGAAACTCACCTGGAGCATCACTGCGACTCATTTGCAAGTTTTGTTAAACACAACCTTCACATCTCGAGCCACTGTATGCCGCAAAGGTAAGTAATACTCCGGCCGTCCCGATTTCATCAACATCTTGAACCCATTGTCTTCAACAATGCTAAACAGTCTCATACTTTCTGAAACCCACTTGACAATCTCCACTCTTCCAGTTCAAGTCAATGGTCAATATTTTCCAAGCACTAACCACTTGCTTACCTGGTCTCTGTCCTTGTGAGCTGGCGATGAGAATAAGTCACTTTTCCTTTCTCCGTTCTCTCAAACACAGCAGTGATTGATCCATTTTTCATTGTAGCACCCTTTAAGGATCTTTGGACAGCCTTTAGGTTCTTCATATTGACCATGTCGACCACTATTTCCTTACCCTAACAACACTCTGCATGTCGCTTTAGTCTACTTGTCGATGCCTTGTCTCCCTTATCAAGATAGCATCAAATTAGCCGTGGATTCTTTCCCCTCCCCTTACAATGCTTTGCTGCACAGGTGAAGTCATGTGCACGGCACCCATCAATATATGACACGATGACCTCAGGCTGAAAGAAGGCGTATACTGGAGATTGCCAGTCCTTTTGAAGCCGTGCTAGAGGGAGTATTAATTCATCCCCACAAGGTAATCCAAGTCTTTCATTAAACTTGCCAAGTTCCTCCTCATCTCTAATTTCTTGAACTTCAGCACTTTCGGCTTCCCCTTTGTCATCACTGGCAACATGAATGATCTCAAAGTCATCTTTCAATTCGTCAAGGATGGAACTCGCATCCACAGTCGGATACTCGGAGATAGCATCTGAGTCATTAGAGTCCACGCTGTCTGTTTTGGCAGGCATTTGATGGCTCAGCATTTTTTGTTGCATAGCTTGGGCTTGCTGCTGAGAAGATTTTGTGGTTGTATGTAATGCAGTGGCAGCGTTTTTCTCTGTGGCGGAGTTTTGCTGGGCAATTTGTAATGACAGGGCTCTTTGGCATTTGACAACATCACAATCGACATTGTCTTTAGAAGTTAGTTTATGATGTAAAGTGCACTTTCATTTGGCAGAGATTTCAGACTGGCCTTCAGTCTGCATTATTGGAGATGTGATGGGTGTTTGCGACTTTATGTAAAACTAGACACCATGTTTGATATGAAAATATTTAGTAAAACTTAATTACTGTAAGTCCATAACCAGTAACCTGAACCCGTGGTTACGGGTGCGGGATCACTAAGGGTTGAGATTTTGTAGCCTGTGCTCAAGCCTGCACAACCTGAACCCGTAGCCTGTCACAGGATTCCAAACCTGTGCTCAACACTAACCTCAGAATTTCTAATAAGTTCAAGACTAGAAATGCCAACGGGTGTCGACATCGACCTTGCTTGTAGGTGGGTCGCACAAGAAAGGTTCAGTGATCAATCTAATTCCAGTCAAACAAAAAAACTCAATGGAGCCCCACCATCAACAATTGTCGACAGGTACTCAAGGGGTGTTGGGATGGGACTTTCCGACTGGGAGTAGGGGCCCCGGCCCAAGGGACGCCGGTGTCGCTGAGAGGGGGCGACAACAAATTTTCGTTGTTCAAGCGGGTTTGATAGTCTAAGCCAAGTACACAGTTAAAGGTGTCACTTCCATCAACGAGCGGACGTGGTGGTTCTTCAGGCAACGTACTCCCATGCCTCTGTGAGCATGGTCCATGCAAGTGTGTCAAGATTTTTTTTTTTGACTTCTTACACTGACCCTTACCTTACCTTCTATTCATCCCCTGCATCTGCATCCCCTTTGAGGCTGTCATCGCTATCACCCACCCTCCACTCTGCCTCCTCTCGTGTCAGCTGTCGCTGTCTTCCCCCCCTCTCTCGCTCTCTCTCGCCATCTTCACCTCCTCCCATGCGTTGTCTCTGTCGCCACCATTGCCCACACCCTGTTGCCACCACAACTCCATTGATTTCTTGTTAGTATGGTACATGCCAGTGTATCGTAACTTTTTCTTTAACTGCTTACACTGATTTCCCTTTTCCTTTGAGAGATGGCCCGCACTGAGGGGGTTGTTACACATGAACATTCCATGGCGTCATGGTTGCTCGGGCGTTGCTTTTGCGACCGTCCAACGCCTGACGCCTGCGACTGGGGCACTTGCATGACGTCTCCCCAATATTTTGCCCAGGTCCCCCCTCCCCTCGCCACCGCTGCTGTGGCCACTGCTACCCCAACACTGCCGCCACTACCCCACCGTGATTGCTGCTACCCCAATGCCACCGCCATTGCCCGACCGTCGCTGGTGCTACCCTGCCACCGCCACCGCCACCGCCGCTGCCACCCCCCAACTCTGCCGCTGCTGCTGTCCCGATGCCGCCGTTGCAGGGCACCACCGCTGCAACCCCTCACCCAAGTCCCCCCCCTCTGATACCTCCCCTTGGTGCCCTGCATGTGCCACTCTGGCACTACCTTGGTGAATGAACCCTGGGCCTTACTTTCTCAGATTATAAGTACCTCAATTTGAGTTGTATTGACAGTCTAAGTTTGTGTGCTGTGTGTGTACAGTTACTATAAGTATATCGCACAGACAGCCAAATATCCCAATTATCTCAGTTAGAAAATATATTGTAAGCATATCAAATTACAAACATCAAACTTCAAATGGAGACATAATCATACAGATCCGCCAATCAGAAGACTGATTGGAAATGATCTGGACCAATAGAATTTGCTGAATCTGCAAGGCACATGGTCGATTTTCGACCGCATTGATACCTTGCAAGCAAGGTAATCACACTAATTAGTTCAATTTACTTGTAATTATGTTAAGGATGGGTTATGGACAGTTAAGGATATTTAAGCAGGGTTAATCGCATCTAAGTGATTTTGAGTTTTCCTGATGCTTGCCTCTACCTGTTATGAAATGCAGGACACATTGTACCCTATACTTTTATAACTGCTTACTTGCCAGGATAACATCCCTTCTACATGCTTCTCTTATTGTGCTGACTGATCTATTGTCTCACTGTTCTATTGTTTGTCTCATTTGGTCCAGTGTTATTGTTTTGAGTACTATTGTTCTCTGTTTCTTTTTGTCTTGACTGTACACTTATTGTTCTATCCTGGTTTAGTATAACAATTAGCATAACTTGTATAAGTAGACCTCAGCTAGTAGCTTGTACCCCAGCTTCAGCTTTAACTCAATCTACCTGTTTCAACTCTCCTGAGTGACAAGAACTCTCCCCTCCTCCTCTTCTCTTTTCTCTTACCCTCCTACATGCTCTAATAAGGCTACTGCAGCTTGGCAGTTGTGCTACAACACCACAGGGCTCTGCATGTTGTCACCCTGAGTGACCCTGAGCCTAGACATTAGGCAAGAGAAGGCACGGGAGGAGGCATGAGACATAAGAGAAGGAGGCACAGGGGGTAGTGGTCCAGGCAGCAGAGGTGGCAGCACAGGAGGAGGTAGTTAAGGAGGAGACAACGAAAAAAAAGAAAAAAAAGTCAGCATGTGTTAAGGCAGGGCAGGCAGCATGACAACATATCAAGGTGTCAGCACAGGCAGCACGACAACATAGACTGTCTCACAGAGGCAGTGGATCTCACAGAAGGCAAAAGCAGTGAGAAAGGTGTGGGCACAGGAGGCCCATGACAATGTGAAGGGGCAGAGGCAGAACCAGAGAAGAAGGCAGAGAGGAAGGCAGAGAAGGAGGCAGAGGCAGGGGCAGAGAAGGAGAGGACGTAGAGAAGGCAGTGGTGGGACATGTTGGGGTAAGGCAGACAACAACAGAGAGGGATAGAGAGAGATGAAAAGGGGTGGCAGACTACAAGAGACACAAAAATCAACATTGTGCAAACAGTAGTAAATAATACACCCACTGTAACAACTTAGCAAAAATTTTGTGAGTTGTGACTTAGCATATTTTTTTTCAGACTTTAGTTAAATTACATAAATTAATTTTTTTTATTTCTGTTTGCTTGTCTTAAGTGTCTTACACATCTTAATTACTTAATGTGCTTATCTTTGGCCTTGATTTGCTTACTTGTTGTACATACTCATTTTCTAAGCAAAAAATAAGCAGCTTAAGCAACTTGACAGGCTTAAAAATGAAATAAGCTGGTTAAGCCAACTAAGTTTTTTCTGGATTTTCCTGATGTGGCCCCCTGAGGGCCTGCCGGCATAGACAATGACTGCTCCCCATTAGGGGCAGTTGCCCATAGCCATTAGTACAATACCACTTTCTTTTTTGACACCAGAAGGACTATTTTAGTTTACTTAGTTTCACTGAGCACATGGCCCATCCCACCTTGTGTCTGCCAAGAACAAGTAGCCATCTTGCACCAATACATTTACCAGACAGTTAGCATAGACCTAAAATACATAAATACAAATGACAGGACTAAGGGAAATAGTTCTGACCCCACCCTGATTATTTCCAAGTCACGTGTGCTCTCTCCCGCTCATTTCTACCTTGCACATGATCTTGACTTTTCCTCTTGTTCTACCAACCTTAGAGTCTTATTTTTGACTTCAGGTTATGGGCCCTGCTGTTGCATTCTAAAATCAGTACAAGATCACACAAAGTTTAAAAACACTTACACTCCCTTCTCTTTTCTTCACAATGGTTAAAATCCAAAGTTTAAAGATTATCTAGCTTACAGCAGATGGATCCAACTGGGAAAATTACAGAGACAGGATGGTCCTGATAATTAAATCCCACAAATGGAAAGATCACCTCACAAGTGACTCGCCAACTAAACGATACATTGATGGTAGCATCATTAACAGCATAATGCCAGATGAATAATAGGAGAACAATGAGGCCATGCTCATGAATTTGATCATATTGTCAGTCCCCAATTTGGCTTTCAACTGGATAAAAGACAAGCTGAGCACAAAGGAAGCATAAGAGGCACTAAAGGACCTCCACAAGAAATGATTGCTAATGGTCACAATTTAGCTCCAATGGATATCAGCAATATCAGATGTAGAGACAATGAACCCACTTCAAAAAGCTACAGGAAATGAAGAAAAAATTAGCATCTTTGGGAAGTAATATCTTAGACCTGAAATTTGCTTACATTTTGCTCTGGTCCCTTCTTTCTTCATACCAAGGAATCATCAGCGCCATAAACACCTCTGCTGACTTTGTGAAGGTGACCATCATGCCCACAAACATGCTTCAACTTGTGCTGGACAAATATGACTGCCTCCAGGGAGACAAGCTGAAACAAGACATAGATAAAGTGTTTGCCACATCCTCCCAAGGATGAAGAAGAGAAAATTGACGAGACATTGAATGCTACAACTGCAAGAAGCAAGGCCACACCAAAGCCAAGTGTTGGTCAAAAGGCAGCAGCCAAGAAGGCCAATGGCCAAACTGCAGAGATAGAAATGCAAATGTAAACACAAACAGTGTGGTGTTAACAAATAAGCAGGCCAATATTGAAGCCTGGGCAGCAATCGAAGAGATACCTAATGAGTCAGCAGCTGCAGCAAGCACACCGCGAGATGCACCTCCAGAAATGAAGCTATATAACTCCAGGGCCTCTACCCACATGTTCTTCTTCTACAAGAAGTTCACATCATATTGAGAAATCCTGCCACATGTGATAATTGTGGCCAATAAACAGATATTTCACACTATAGGCATCAGGGACCTCAGGATAGAGGTCTCTCATGGGAAGTCTTTTTTTTTTTTTTTGAATCTGGACTTATATAGTGCAGTATGCTTACAAATGACAAAGACATGCTCAGCGATGTAATACTATGGATGCCTAAGGTAATGGGGGGTGGAGGGAGTTGATGGTAACATACAGAGGTGAGGAGAGGGTGGGATAGGTGGGGGTGAGGGGTGTGATGTGTAGTACTCTCTGGGGTTAACTATCCGTGGTCCTCTGGGAGAGCATCTCTATGTCTGGGTTGAATGCATGCTCGTGTCTCTGCGATGAACTTGACAAGTGCTTTGCCACCAAGGTGCATGTCAAAGATAATGTGAGGGGAGAGGTCCAGGATTTTGGGGGTGATGAACTGCTTGCATGCGACATGGTAGAGTGGGCATGCGGTGATAACTTGTGTTAGAGTTTGTAGATCGTGCCCACATTGGCAGTTGTGTGGGTCTTGTGTGTGTGTGTAGTGGTAAAGGTTATATTCACCTGTGAATGCATGTTCCATCAGCAGCCTGACTGTGGTGCAGAAAATGGTGTGGGGTGACTTAGCGATGCCTAGCATGAAGTCTGGGAGTTTGTTTGATGGGGGGTGGATGAGGGCCCTGTAAACAGGGGCGCAACAGGGGCTGTCCTGCCAAATCTCTTCCCACTCTAAGAGGGCTCTGTAGCGCACTAGATCTTGGAGGGCAGGAATTGAGGGTGTGGTGAGAATGACTTCGTGGGTCGCTGTTGCAGCTGTGATGGTGATTTCCTGGAGCCATTTGAGGGGTTAAAAAGATGCGGTGCTCAGAATCCACTGGATGGAGATTGTGAGGTCAGGTTGAGTGAGGGCGGATGTGATGGATTTGTAGATGGCTTAGCATGTGGCAGTGTTGTTGTGGCGTTCAGTAATCTGGCAGTAGAGAAGGACCATGGAGTTAGCAGTGTATATTATAACAGAGGGGGAAGGGGTGATAAGGATTAGCTCATAGGCTAGGGCTGATGCCAGGGCTAGGGCCTGGAAGGCTGCATCTTGTTTTGATGCATTGTGGCCAAGGATGACAGAGCGGTGTGTGATTTCCTGACCCTCATAGAAGGCAATGCAGGCGCTTGTCCATGAGGGTTTGAGTTGAGTGAGGTTAGGGCCGAGCACTCTGCAGAAAATGGTGAAGCCCTTTCCGTTGTAGTGTGACTTGGCTATCGTGCTGATGCATGATTTCTGGTCCACAGTGGGACCTGGATCTTGGGCAATCATTAGCCAGTCAGAGTGGGGCGTGCAGCGGCACCATGGGGCTTTGTTGAGTGTGGGTGGGCAGTGGCTGTCTGCTAGGACACGCCTGCTTAGCCCATGGATGCATGTATCCACCGGTCAGGTAGGCGTTGGGTAAGGGAGGGGAATGCCACTCCCTTGATCTGAGCACCACATGGGGCTGAGCCTCTGGAAGACCAGAGAGATGTTTGGGAGAGAGAGGAGTCTGATAGCCACTTCAGTAGCTATTTTCTCAAGTTGGACCTCTATGGGGAGGATGGCAGTAAGCTGGTGAAGGGGTTCACATGAGGTGCTGCAGAAAGCACCTGTGATGGTGCACACTGCTATATTTTGGACTACCTGTAGTGATTTGATGTGGTGTTTTTGGTTGTGAAACCAGATAGGGGCACCATATATCAGGACTGGGAGGCAGATGGCGTTGTACGCCAAGTGCCAGTTGCCATGGTCCAATCCCCTTACCAAGTTCCCTAGGAGCTGGATGGCTTTGAGGGTGCTTTTGGTCCTGGAGGTCATCACTGCTACATGTTTATCCCAGGCTAACTTGTGGTTGAAGTAGAGCCCAAGGTAGCAGACATGATCTGCTGCTTTCACCTGGTAGTAGGTTGAGTACTCCCAGTTAGGGAGGGTAAGGGAGGTGAGGCAGAGCCCATGAATGTGTGGTCTTGGGCGTCTGTGGGAGAAGAACAGAACTTCTGTTTTCTCTAGTTCCAGGGCCAGCCCTGCACGCCAGCACCAATCGTGGCACTCTGTATAGTATCTGTGGAGCTTGGAGGTGAGAATGCCATATGATGGAGCATGGGCAAAGATGTTGCCATTGTTAATGTACATCATGAAAGAGGCACTGTCCCATGACTTAGCTAAGTGGAGCAGGGGGAATACGTAGATGATCAACAGCATCAGGAAGATGAAAAGGTTTAAGACTCAGCGCGAGAAGATAAAACGCTGCTATTTCGTAGCTAACCTGAAAAGGTTTAAGACTAGAATACATTATAAGTGCTCTAGGCTACGAAGTGAAAAGTGAGAGAAAACTTACCTCAGCGCGAGAAGATAAAACGCTGAGGTTTGCTGCCGCTCTTGCGACAGGCTTAAATACACAGTATCGGCTATGGAGCCATGTGAAAATAATACGTGCCCAGGTGCTCCCAAGTGGAGTAGAATCTACCAGAAAAGAGTGAAGAGGGATAGAGGTAGACCAAGTAAGGTATGAAAGGGCAGAAAAAGGCTATAGTAGAAACGATCAGCTACGATGCGTCGATGGTCCGTGCGCAGCCACTTTAGGGCTGGTCAATGTCCATACTTCAACACACCCCCTCAGACCTGAAAGTGCAAGCCTAGCTCGCGCGTGAGCCGCCCATGCTTCTCGCGGACCAGTCCCTTTGTGAATACATCGGCGATCTGGTCGTCGGTGGGGACGTAGGTGAGGTCAATGTCGCCGGCGGCGACCCTCTCGCGTAAGAAGTGGTGGCGAAGATCGATATGCTTCGTGCGGTCGTGGAATTCGGGGTTTCGAGCGATGGCGATCGCGGACTGGTTGTCCATGTGCAGAATGGTGGGGAGCGTTACGTCGAGGTTGAGCTCTCGAAGGAGGCGTCGGAGCCAAACGGCTTCTTTCGCGGCGTATGCGGCTGCAACGTACTCGGCTTCTGTGCTAGACAAGGCGACAGACGTTTGCTTCTTAGATCCCCAGCTGATTGCACCCCCTCCGAGCATAAAGGCAAAACCGGAGGTTGATTTCCGATCATTGATGTCGCTAGCCCAGTCGGCATCCACGAAGCCACGTAGAACAGTTCCTTCGGGGGTGCCGCGTCGAAAGATGAGGCGCAAAGACGTAGAGCCGCGAAGGTATTTGAAGACGCGCTCAAGAGAGTGGAGATGAGGTGGACCAGGCGTTGCGTTGTGCCGTCCGAGAGCCGACACGGCGTAGGAGAGGTCAGGGCGTGTGCCAACCATCAAGTACATGAGTGCTCCTACGGCGCTTTGATAAAGTTTTGCATCAGACTCCGGTTGTGACAGTTTACGGAGATGCTCATTGGCGATGGCAGGGGTGGAGACGGGACGAATGGAGGATTTTCCAAAGCGTTCGAGGACCTCATTCGAGTACTTCTCTTGCGAGAGCGAGATCCACCCGGCGTCACGATCGCGAGTGACATGCATACCGAGGATCCAGGCAAGATCGCCCAAATCGGTCATCTCATAGTACTGGCAGAGCAGGGCTTTGTCCCTTTGAATCTCCTGAAGGCTGCTAGAGGCCATAGTGATGTCGTCGACATAGAGCGCGATGATAGAGGTGTGTGGGTCAGCAAAACGGGTGAAGACGGCGTGATCGGACTGGGTATTCTGATAACCCATGGAGGTGAGACGCGCTTTGATGTTCTCATACCAAACACGTCCGCCCTGCTTCGTTCCATAGACAGCTTTGATTAGTCGTAATACCATGCCGTCAGGTATATCGAAGCCTGGAGGAGGGTTCATAAAAATCTCCTCCTTGAGCGTACCGTTCAAATATGCTGACTTGACGTCCATCTGCTGTAACTCAAAGTCCTTTTCCGCAGCGATCGCAAGGATGGCGCGGAGTGAGGCGAGTTTCGCGACGGGTGCGAAGGTTTCGTCGAAATCGATGCCCTCGATCTGTGTGAAGCCTTGGGCGACGACTCGAGCTTTGTATTTTTGTATGCTGCCATCGGGTCCGCGTTTGACGCGGAATACCCAACGGCTGCCGACTACCTTGCGGCCACGAGGGCGCGGTACAACTTCGTAAACGCCCATTTGTTCGAAGGCGATTCGTTCCGTCTCGCACGCGAGCCTCCATTCGGCAGCGTCTGGTCGAGCCATCGCCTCATCGAAAGTGCGTGGATCACTCCCGATTTCAGACTCGGCGACACTAGCGCGCACAGGAGTGCGGTTATATGAGGTTACATCGTAGCGAGGGTCGTCGTCGCGGATCGGTGCACGAATTGTGCGCGTTGGGCGAGTGACAGAGGGAGGTACGGGAGGAGGAATCGCGGGTGGCGCGGCATCTCCATCGACCGTGGCGTCTCCATTGTCGTGTTCGTAGTCGATGTTGTCGTCGTCGTCGATTACGACTCGTTCGTGTTTTGGGCCCCCTTCGTCGAACACAACATCGCGAGAATGGTAAATTTTGTGAGAGGCGCGGTGAATCAGCTTGAAAGCTTTGTAATTTGTCGCGAGGCCGATGAACGTGCACTGCTTGGAATGCGAAGATAATTTTGAGCGATAACTTTCGGGAACGTGCATGTGGGCTTTGCATCCAAAAATTCGGAGTCGGGAGACGTCGGGCTTGTTGCCGCTCCAAGACTCTTCTGGAGTAACGTTCGGAAGCGCAGCGGAGGGGGAGCTATTGTGTAGGATGGCGGCATACTGGAGGGCGTCGTACCAGAAAGAAAAGGGGAGATCGGCGTCGTTGAGCATCGCCCGCACCTTGTCCAAGAGGGTGCGGTTCATGCGTTCGGCGACACCATTGTGTTGGGGTGTGTCAGCGGTCGTAATTTCCTGCTGAATACCTTTCTCCTCGAAATACTGAGTGGGTACGTTACCCGTGTATTCGCCTCCACCATCCGATCGTAGCACTTTAAGTAGCTTCCCCGTTTCTCTCTCGACTCGGGCCACAAAAATTTGCAGATGCTTAAGTAGGTCAGACTTTAGGCGAAGTCCCGCGACGTATACCTTTCGCGACTTGTCGTCTGTGAAGGTCGCAAAATATTCGTATCCCTCTCGGGATTGAGTGGGCAATTTGCCGCAGATGTCGGAAAAAACACGACCGAGGACTTCAGTGGCCCGTGTGTTGGTCGATTTCGCGATATCGACGCGGCTCTGTTTTCCGGCTAGGCAAGGCTCGCAAATCGTGGTGACGTCTGTGGTCCCCTCGATCGTCACCCCGTTGACAAGTCCCTTCTCGGCCATCCGCACGACAGTCTCGGCGTTGACGTGACCGAGACGACGATGCCAGGTTGCAAGGTCAGCGGAGGAGCCAGCGCCTTCGGTGAGGAAAGCAATTTCACCAGGTGCAGGCAGCTCCTCATTCTCTCGCGGGAAAGTCGGAACGCTCGCAACGTGTACCTTCTCCGAAGTGACAGTTCGGATGTCCATGATGTAGAGGTTTGAGGACATGTAGCCTTGACAGGTAACAGTTCCCGTCTTGTCACGAAGGGAGCACGAGGCGCCGCTAAAGAGCAAGCTGGCGCCGTGTTGAGCAAGGTACGAGACGGAGAGGAGGTTGCCGTGAAGGTCAGGGACGAACAGCACTTCTTGGAATATCGCAGTTTTCCACTTGTTATCGGCGCGCATGCGAACGCGGATTCGACCGATACCAGTGGCCAAGATAGAGCGGGTGTCGCCAAGTGTGACTTTGATGGGAGTAGAGAGGGGGGCAAAGTGCGTAAACCACGAGCGGTTGCACGACATGGTGCGGGATGCGCCTGAGTCAAGTATCCAGGACTGGAGAAGCGGACGGGACTGGGGAGGATGAGCACTGTAAAGGTAGATTTCCTCGTCAGGAAGCGATGCTATAGCGACTTTCGCGGAAGCGGGGGCAGAAGGGGAGGTAGGCGTTGACGTGGACGTAGTCGCTGGCGTGGCCGTAGCTGTTTTCGCGTCCTTCTCCTTCTGCGCCTTGAGCTTCCGGCACTCACTGACATCGTGACCATTGATGTTGCAGTGGGTACAACGCTTCTTCTGCTGGTCCTTCCGCTTGTTCTGCTCTCCCTTCTTTTTGTCCTTGTCCGAACTCTTTTTGTCAGCTTTCTTTTTGCCGTCTTTACCCTTTTTGGCAGCCTTGGCGTAAAACGCGGCTGCCCCCTCGCCCGATTCGCGGATGCGCGAGTCCTCGTCGGTGAGGATGCGGAGTTTGATGTTCTCAGGAGTTTGTTCAGCTGGACTAAGGTTATTGAGAACGACTTTGAGCATCCGATGCGGTGCAGGGAGGGCGTTGGTAATGGCAAGCGCAATTTGCTGGTTGGTGAAAGGTGAGCCAGCTTCGGCCAGGCGGTGCGAAGCATCGATCATGGCGTTGATTTGTGGCTCGAGGGGTTCGGCGTCGTTGAGGGGTGTGCTGAAGAGGCGAGTCATCAGGTGAGAAAGTTTGTGACTTCCTCGGCCCTCGAAACGAGCGGCAAGACAGTCTAGGCAATCCTTGGCTGTCTGCGCGTGGAAAATAAGGTGAGCCGGTTCCCCGGTGAGCGACAACGCGATGAGGGAGAACGCCTGTTGGTCCTTTTCATCCCAGGCAGCGGCTTCAGCTGGGAAGGTTAAGGGATGCGGACGCGGATCGATAAGGACGGTTAGGAGTTTGTAGCTCCTCAAGACTACACGCATGTGGAATTGCCATACTGAGAAGTTACTGCCATCTTGCTCGAGCGGAGGGATGTCATAACGTTGGGATATGACTGTTGGCCCAGGCATCGCAGGAGGCAAGTGGAGTGGCGGAGCGAGAGGGGGCACATGGTGAGCTGGAGGCACCAAAGGAGGCGGGTGAGCAGGCGGGACCATAGGTTGTGGGTGCGCCCACGGAATCGCGGCTTGACGGTGCACCGGTGGGATCGGGGGGATCGCAGCGTGATGGTGCATAGGCGGGATTGCGTAGTGCTGAAAAGGCGAAGGTGTACTGACTGGAGTACTAGCCGCCGAGGTCAAGGCAGAGGCGCGACCGAAACCTTGGGAGGAGCCGTGGACGGAACCTTGGACAGAACCGTGGGCTGACCCAGGAACGGAAGTGTGAGCGGGGCCGTAAACGGAACCTTGAGCGGAACCGTGAAAAGAAACAGCAGGTCCGGCGACAACGTCGTCGTCGGTTGGGTTGAAGAGTTGCGGCGGTGCAACGGTATGCGCAGCGGCTTGCGCTGCAGCGGCTTGGCTCATACTTCGTGTGATCGGCGACAGCGTGGGTAGGCTCAGGCAGAGACTCAGGTCTCATAATCTGAAAAGGTTTAAGACTCAGCGCGAGAAGATAAAACGCTGCTATTTCGTAGCTAACCTGAAAAGGTTTAAGACTAGAATACATTATAAGTGCTCTAGGCTACGAAGTGAAAAGTGAGAGAAAACTTACCTCAGCGCGAGAAGATAAAACGCTGAGGTTTGCTGCCGCTCTTGCGACAGGCTTAAATACACAGTATCGGCTATGGAGCCATGTGAAAATAATACGTGCCCAGGTGCTCCCAAGTGGAGTAGAATCTATCTGAAAAGGTTTAAGACTCAGCGCGAGAAGATAAAACGCTGCTATTTCGTAGCTAACCTGAAAAGGTTTAAGACTAGAATACATTATAAGTGCTCTAGGCTACGAAGTGAAAAGTGAGAGAAAACTTACCTCAGCGCGAGAAGATAAAACGCTGAGGTTTGCTGCCGCTCTTGCGACAGGCTTAAATACACAGTATCGGCTATGGAGCCATGTGAAAACAATACGTGCCCAGGTGCTCGGAGTGAGGAGGGATAGAGGTAGACCAAGTAAGGTATGAAAGGGCAGAAAAAGGCTATAGTAGAAACGATCAGCTACGATGCGTCGATGGTCCGTGCGCAGCCACTTTAGGGCTGGTCAATGTCCATACTTCAACAGAAGATGGGGTCCCCATCTCCAGGTCAATGCTATGTGAGATGAACTCGTTAAAGCGGAGGCAGACAGACCTGTCTGAGAGGAAGGAGAAGATCCACCCATGGATCTCTGGGGGGAAGCCCAGGGCACAAATGAGGGAGGTTAGATGGGCGTGGTTGACATTGTTAAAGAACCCTTAGATGTCAAAGAGTAGTGTGCTGCAGACACTGCCGAATGAGTAGGCAGTTTCAATGTTGTTAGTAAGACATAGGCCAGCATCTATGGTGGACGAGAAAGGGCAGGCACCAAATTAGGTGATGGGGATAAGGTTGAGAGACATGATGTCATGGATGATCTGCTTGGCCACCACCTTCTCCAGAAGCTTACCAAGGCATTTGAGGAGGGCAATGAGGCAGTACACTTTCAGGAGGCTGTAGTCATCTTTGTTTGGCTTTGGGACCACTGCAATGGTGGCTTTCCTCCAGCTAGAGGGGTGGTAGCCCAAGCAGAGGCAGGCGTTGAAGAGGGCCTGGAAATGGTCTGCATCAGTGGAAAAGGCCCATTTGACAAGTTTATAACCATGGCCTGAGGGTCCCAGCACCGACTTGTTGCTGGTCGGGTGTAGGGCATCTGAGATCTCTGCAGCAGTGACTGGGTGGAACGGGCGGGGTGAGACTACTGGGGAATTATCTGGAAAAGTAGCAGAGATGGGTAGAGGTTGGTCTTTGAAGAAGTGGGAGTGAAGGGCTTCTGCCATGAGGGCAGGGTCATCTGAGAGGCCAGCTGTAGTTGTTAGGGCCAGGATGAGGTGCTGCTGGCGACCAAAGCATCATTTAGTGACAGTCCACAGATGCTCAGGGGTGGCATCATGTAGGAACTCATTGGCCCAAGATTGTTTGATGGAGCAGACCTCCCTCCTAAGGGAGCTGAGAGCCAGTTTGCGGGTCTCTGGGTCTGTGGCATCCTGGACTTTCTCTGCGGCCCAGGCACATGGCTCATTCCACCAGGCTGCGCCTTTTGGTGAGAAGTGCTTTCTGAGTTCAAAGGTGGTGAGGCTGGCATGTTCGATGTCGTGGGTGAGAAGGTCAGCTGCTTGGTCAATGTCTGCGTGGGACATGAGGGCTTCGGGTACATAGGAACTGTTTACCGTGAAGCTGCATAACCACATGTCTTTGGCCTCATCCACGATAATGAATTGTGGAAGTGGTGGTGACCTTGTGAAAGTGGTGGTGGCCTCCCCATTGTTGTGTCTAGAAGACTGTGGAAAGTCAGCTCAAGTCCTGCATGATCAGAACCCACCAAGGAGGGGAAACTGATTTGGAAGTCCTGAAAGGTGTCCTCAAGAGTGGCAGCAATGTTAGCCCACAGGAGGTCAATCGTGGTGTCTCACTGGTTTCCCTTGCCATGTTGGGTCAGGGAGCCTGGGGGGTTAAGCAGGGCCAGGGTCTGGCTAAAAGCCCATTTCTCCAGGTCATCTGCCCATGGTGAAGGAAGAATTCCTGGTGGGGACCAGACAGGAGTGGGAGTGGGTGTTAAGGTCTCCTCCAACCACTATGGAGAGGCTGGGGTCGATGTTGACATTGAGAATGTTCTGAAGGGAGGGGTGGTGTTTGACATTGTGATACACATTAATGACTCTGAAGGCAGCAGTGCCCAGATGGATGTCTAGAGTAAGTAAGTGGTGGTTGAAGGCAAGGTCAAAGTGATTGGTGATATTAAAGTGGGAGGAAGCAACGCAGCGGTAAGCCATCACTTTACACTTCTCCTTGAAGAGTAATTTAGGGTAAATACAGTCCCACATGGGGTTGGCAACCCCGCCCAAGACATTGACCTCTTCAGGGTCTGAGTCCGAGTACACAGTGCCGATCTTATCATACCACAGCTCCTGAACTAGATTGATGTTAGCAGTTAAGTTGGTGTTTAAAAGAGTGTGCATTCTGGCATTCTGACACCACATATTGACAAAGAGAAGATGGATGTCTGCCATTATTGTATTTTGCATATGAGTTGTCACAACCAAAAAAATAAATAAATAAAATTTTTTTAAATTGAAACGTGAATATCTCCCCAAAATCTCAATGTATGAGGCTCGGAGGGGCACCAAAGTGATTGGAAGAATCAGTGGTATAGAGTTATGATGGACCAAGGAAGAAAAATGAGAGATAAAAATTTTCAATTTCCAGAGTGGAGGTCAGAAATACTGACCTCTCTACTCCTTCATATTTGACAATGACAGCCAAAAAATATCATAATCAGATAAAGATAGTATCTCTTTTCCAAAACTGAAGGTACTGATGGAGCCATGTGATATTGTGTGATCACCATAATGCAATTGACCACATGAGGCAATTGACGCTGAAATTTTCCTTTGTTCTTCACTCCTATGACACGCGGCAGCAAAATTTCCTCTGATGTCCGGTACATTATCATTCGACTCTCTTTTGTCATGAATCCAGATGCCATTGCAACCTATACTGGGATTTCAAAGCAGTCTGTATGCCGGATACTTGCCTATTTTAACCAATATGGCACTATTGAAGAAGAGAGAGAACCACAAAAGAAGGGCACTCACCTACGTGATGTGGACTTGGAGGTAAGTAATCCCATCTTCTCCACTACAATCAGGTACTGATGATTATTTAGTTTCTCTTTGGTGCTGTCCGAAATAACCCAGACATGTACCTTGATGAACTTCAGGAGATGCTATCTATTACATGTGGCAAGGACATTTCAAAATCAACTATCTGGCACATGCTCCGTCGTGGAGGGTTTACAATGAAGAAGGTACGTATAGTAGCTTGTGTCAGATGAAGGGAACATGACTAGTTTCCCTTGTAGATAACACGCATTGCAGCAGAACGCTCTGCTGAGAAGCGCCTAGACTATGTCACCTGCATAAGCAAATATCATGCCAGCCAGCTGGTTTTTGTTGATGAAAGCTCAGTTGATCGCAGGACAACATATCGTGGGCATGCATGGGCCATTCAGGGGTTACCAGCACAACGAAAGGCTTTTTTTGTACGTGGAAGGCAGTGAGTGACACACTACATACGGCACTCTACTACTTATCTTTTCTCAGATTTTCAGTACTCCCAGCCATCTCGCTGGATGGATTCCTACACTGTGAAATAGTAGAAGGATCCTTTCGCTCCAAAACATTTGCATTATTCATCCAGAACCTTCTTGACCATATGCAACCCTTCCCTGGACCAAACTCGGTTATTGTCATGGACAACTGCTGCATTCACAAGACCCCTTTTATTCAAGAACTCATTCAGGCTTGGTGTGTGTATAGCTATGCCTCATATTCATACTAACAGCCAAGCCAAGGGTATGTGGTGCGAATTCTTGCCACCATATTCTCCAGATTACAACCCAATTGAGCTTGCTTTCTCGTGCATGAAGTATAAACTTCGTCATCAAGGGGACTATGCTCGCCTTGCAATGACAACCATGTCATTTGCTGATATATACTATTGTTTTCTTGGAACTCTGTACACTATCACACTCCCAGACATTCATGGTTGGTACCGGCATTGTGGTTATGGCTAGTAGGTTGTGGATGTACTGATAGAAGTTGCTTTTTCAAATGAGAACCAAATGCTATTTGTCAACCAAAGTGCAGAGGCAGTGGCTGAGGCTAATGTTTCCCACTGTAAGGTCAGCGGTGTCAGCCATGTGGCTGACCTTGAAACCTCAATTCATACGCATTGTAGGGTCAGCTTAGCGGCTGGCCCCAAAACCTCGTTTTGTGCAACTTAGTACGCACAAGTTCTGCTTCCTCCTTGTCTCAATCTGTGCTGCTGCTTGCCAAATTCTCTGAACTGCTTAGATTTCGTTCTTGAATTGGGCCACCATCGCCCTCAGCCATGATGCAACTATGCCTCGGCCATACCCCCGTCCTCTGTGGCCTCGCGTTGCATGATGTTCCTCTGCCTTTCTCTTTGTTTTCTTTCATGTCTTGTGTGTCTCTGTTCCCCATTTCGTGCTAGTTTGCCTTGTGTTCCATTGTCCGCTTGATTTGGTATTTTCTCTCTCATTGTGTTTAGTTTTCGTGCCTTTGTCTTGGGTTGCGTGCTGTGCCTTGCGCCGCACCCATGCATTAGTCTGATGGGCTATCAGCCTCTCGATGAGACTGCGAGCATCCCCTGAAGCCTTCTGAAGGTGCACGCAACTTTGAAGGTTGTAAATTTTAACTTCTTTCCTTCATGACCTACTTCTACATCCCCCTTGTTTCCCCTACCTATAGACTCCCCCTTTTCTCTTCTTTTCATCTCCATCTCACTTCCAACATTTCATACTTACCTCCTTGACCATTCTCTTCGCCCCGCCCAGTTTGCGTTATTACTTACTTGTCCGTCTTCGATGTGTTTTCCTTATTAGACTACAGGGCTCAAATGTACATAAATACAGCTCTCGAATGTACAAACGAGCCAGCGAAATCTCGCCACTCACCAGTTGTTCTTGAATCTTGTCTGCCTCAAGTTTTTCCTAGTCTTCCAGCCTCCTCTTCCTTCAAAATTTTGCTCTTATCTCGCTTAGATCACCTGTCTATGAGACTTCTTCATGTTGTCTTCCTCTTGCCACCGCTCTCCCACTTCCTTCCCTTTTTGTCCCTTGATCCCACTTTTCATATTATTTGAACTCACTAGCAGGAAGAGTTTCCTGCTTTCAGCATTCTCATTTCTGTCACATGCTTCCTTGAGCTACCTCATAATTCACTTCGCGTTTTACTTAGACTTCTGTGCTCTACAAATTTCTGTGTTTAGATTACAGCCTCCTGATGTATAAATATGACTGCAGAATGTACTCAGGGAGCCAGCAAAACCATGCCTCTTGTGCCTACCTTGTGTCTATGGCACAGGACAGAGGCCACAGCTGCTGACTAATAGTGACTAAGCATGTGTCAGTGCGTGAGAAAGGTACATGAGTAATCAACAGAACACATAACGCCATCCTTTCTTTCTTCATTTACCATGCTGAACGTCATCGACCCTTGTGAACAAGGGGGATGGCTCCTGGGCACGCTCCAAGTATGAAGCCGCAAGGTGGATGCTTAGTAGTGCCCTGGGTAGGCAAACATATGGTGTCTTGATTACTCTTCTGAGTCCTTTTATCTCCTATATCCTGCCAACACCTTGTCCACATTCACCATACTGAATGTCATCGACCCTTGTGAACAAGGAGAATGGCTCCTGGGCATGCTCCAAGTATGAAGCCGCAAGGTGGATGCTTAGTAGTGCCCTGGGTAGGCAAACATATGGTGTCTTAATTACTCTTTCAAGTCCTTTCATCTCCTATATCCTGCCAACACCTTGTCCATGTAGTGATCAACAAGGGTAACCGGTATCTTTATTGGTACCCTTACCCTTACCCCAGTAAACCCTTATCCCAAGGCTGGGGTTGGGGATTGAGGCAGGGGTACACATACTGACCTGGAGGTTAGGGTTAGGGTCATGCCTCCTATGAGGTAAGTGTGTGCCATTGTCTCCACTTACTGCTGTGCACTTCACTAAAACATCCATTTTCACCTCCTCTACCCTTCTGTTGTTCCTCTCACCTTCCTTCTGTGGGTGTGCTGCTGTGCCTCATCACAGCATCCATTTTTGCTGTAAGGACAGCCACGTAGCTGGCCTTGAAACCATTGTTTCATGCGCATTTCCCTCTCATTCTCACGATCCCTTAGATCTCCTTGTTCTTGCCAAGTTCTGTTCAATTTCTGGCATTCCTGACTTGCTGCAACCCTGTCTAATTGATGATCTGGGCCACAAATGCTCTTGGCCATTGTAGGGTCAGCTTAGTGGCTGGCCCCAAAACCTCTGTCTACGCAACTCTGTATGCCCAACTCACGTTTCCTCTCATCTTGATTTGTGCTGCCATGAAGCCGTATTTCTTGACTGCCTTAGATTTCGTTCTCGCCCAATTTTGATCTCGAATTGGGTCACAATCACCCTCAGCCACGAAGCGACTACGCCTCGGCCATGCCCCCATCCTCTGCGGCCTCGCGTCATACGACATTTCTCTGTTTTTCTTTGTTCTCTTCTTGTCCCCCGTCTCTGCGTCTCCTGTTTCTGTGCTAGTTCGCCTCGTGTTTCCCTTTGTTCGCCTCGTTTGGCATCTTTTTCTCTTTTATGCTTAGTTTCGCTCCTTTCATCTTGGGCTGCATGCTGTGACTCGCGCCGCACCCATGTTCTAGGCTGATGGCCTATTGGCCTCTCAATGAGACCGTGAGCATCCTATGAAGCTTTCTGAGGGTGCACGTGACTTCAAAGGTTGTATTTTTAACTTCTTATCTTTTATGATTTAAACCCCATTCCCTTTGTTCCCCTGCAACTTTAGATGTTTCGCACCCTTTCCTTTCATCCTCACCTCACTTCCAAGGTTTCTTACTTACTTCTTGTCCAATATTTTCGTGCCCGCTTACTTCACGTTTTACCTGCTACCCTGTTCTCGACGTGTTTTGCCCCCTTATAGATTATGGCTCAAATGTACATAAATATGACTTGGAAATGTACAAACGAGCCAGCAAATTGTCACCGCTCACCCTTGTTCTCGAAAATCGTTCTCGTCCACTTGCAAGTTTCTTCAAGTCTTTTAGCTTCATTCTCTCAAAATCTCGTCTCTTATCTTCAAAATCTTGCCTCCCTCATCACTTAGATCTCACAACTTTGGGACTTCTACGCGTTTGTCTTCTACTTGCCGCCGCTCTTCCCCTTTCTCCCCTTTTTGCCCCTCTGATCCCTTTTCTCAACTATATTTGAACTCACAAGCAAGGAGAGTTCCCCGCTTTCACCATGATACTGTATGACTACGCCTCGGCCATAGACCTGTCCTCTGCGGCCTTGCATTGCATGACATCCTTCTGTGTTTTTCTTTCTTTCCCTGTTTCTTTCATGTTTCGAGTTTCCCGTGCTCCCTGTTTCGTGCTAGATTGCCTTGTGTTCACTATTGTTCGCTCTATTTGATATTTTCTCTCTTTTTGTGCTTAGTTCTTCTTCCTTTTATCTCAGGCTGCATGCTGTGCCTTGCGTCACGCCCACGTTCTAGGCTGATGGCCTATTGACCTCTCGAAGAGACTGCGAACATCCTGTGAAGCATTCTGAGGGTGCATGTGGTTTGGAAGGTTGTTTTTGATCTCCCTTTCCCTTTCATGACTTACTCCTCCATTCCCCTTTGTTCTCCTATTACTTGTAGACCTTTTATCCCTTTCCTTTTATCCCAATCTCACTTCCAATTAGTGTTTACAGGTCCAGTCCTATGGACCTCAAAAAGACTGGCAACCCAACACAACCCAACTGGAAGGGACTGGACTTTCAGTTGCAGTTGCCCTTATATTTGATCAGTCCAGTTGCCAGTTACCTTCTTTTTTAAATATTCGAAAACTGGTAAAAGACCGGTTGCAACCAGTTGCAACCGGTCTTTTTTATGGATGAGTGCGGGTTGCCTATGGGCTGAAATTTGTGGTCAAAACGAGCCCAAGAACAGCCCAAATGGTTCAGAAATAACTGAGATATGGCCAATTGATTGATTGAACCATATCTCAGTCATTTCTAAACCATTTGAGCCATTCTTGGACTTGTTCTGACTATTCAATCTGTAGTTTACACCCTAGACTACTTATATACCAAAATACAAGGCAAGGGGATTGTAGATGCATCCCACAATCTTTTTCCTTACTGTGTGACTTCTCATTCCATTGCTCTTTTGCTCCCACATGCAGTTGTTCTCTGTGCCCCGCGGCCCCTGCATTCTTTTTTGACACCATATATAGCCTTCTTGTAGTCAAAAGACCGGTCCATCTGGTCTAAAGACCGGTTGCAATCAGTTGCCAACCGGTTTTTCAGAAAACCGGTTGCAACCGGTTGCCATAGGGCAACCGGACTGGTATGGACCGGTCCTATACAGTCCAGTCCAGTTCTGGCTGTTCTATGAGGTGGTTGCAACCAGTTGCGGTTGCAGTTGCCCTATTTTTGGGCAAAAAATCGGACTAGACCGGACTTTGAAACACTACTTCCAATGTCTTATACTTACCTTCTCATTTGCTGTTTTTGTTCCTGGTTACTTTGTGACTTATCTGTTTTCCCATTCCAAATGTGTTCCTGATTTTAGACTACTGGCTTGAAATGTACATAAATATGACTTGCAAATTGTATAAATGAGCCAGTGAATTGTCACTGGTCACCCTTGTTCTCAAAATTGTTCTCGTCTACCTCAAGTTCTCAAAGTCTCTCAAGCGTCTTTACTTTCTATTTTCCTTAAGATCTCATCTTATCACCCTCCCCTTCGCTTAGACCTCCAGTCTATGGGGCTCCTATGCGTTCTACCTTCCTCTTGCCGCTGCTCTTCCCCTTTCTTCCCTTTTGCTCCTCTGATCCATGCCACACATGCGCCGCTGCACTTCACCACAGCAACCATTTCTGACTTCTCTGCTCTCCTGTTGTCTCCCTCACCCTCTTCCACACACGTGCTGCTCCACCTCATCAAAGTGTCCATTTCTGCTGCCTTCTCCTCCCCCTACTCCTCTGGCCTATACACGCCACTGCGCCTTGCCACAACATCTACTCCCACCACCTCTGCTCTCCTGTTGACATCACCATTCTTTTCACCAATATCCCCCCACTATTTTTCACAGGCATCAATTTCAGGTGTCAGTAATCTGTAGTGATCAAGTAATTGACATAAATGAAAGGTATATGTAGTTAGTAGGGTAGAAGCCAATATGTACTGCTGATAAAAGTGTCTGATAGCCTTGGAGATCAGCTAATAACCAACCTCCCCATTTCTATGGCCTGCACATCAGCTTGAGCATACTGTTTGATCAAAACTGCCATCCCAATTTTAACACCAAGCCACTTCTCCAAGTCCTTACAGGTCACAAGATCAGTTGCCAACTGGGTAATGCAAACAAATTCCCTTTTCACAAGTGACGCTGCAAGTGGCTCAAACTTAATGTGACCCCTGTTTTGTCCTGGATACACATCAAGGTATCGAAACCAGGTGGGAATATCTGGATAGTCAGAGGGGTTCTTTTCAGCCCTCAGAGTCAATGAATGAGAAAAAGGCATGCTAGGATGGATGATGGGAGGCTGGGGATATGGCATGAAGTACTTGTGAGGTTTTACGACTCAGCACGTGAAAGGAAAATGCTATTATTTTCTATCTAACCTGTGAGGTTTTACAACTACGACAATGGTAAGTCTTTAAGCTATCAGTAAGAGAAAAGGAGAGCTCACCTCAGTGCGTGAAAGGAAAACGCTGAGGGAAAAAAAGGTGCCGCGATAGCGACGAATTTAAGTCTCTCGTATCTTTGATTATCATGTGAAAGAAGGTGGGGCAGAATGTCCCAGAAAGCGTCCAAAGGGGAGAGAGAGTAGCCTAGAAAGGTATCAAGAGAAAGAAAAAGGCTATAGTAAAGGAGTGACGGCCATGATGCGTCAATGGTCCATGCGCAGCCGCTTTAGGGCTGGCTCAAGATCGTACTCTAACAGTACTGGCCCATGCCGCCCATCATGGTTTGGCTCATGTATGGCCCAGGAACTTGAGGAAGGGCGGTGGCAAAAGTCTGGGGCACAGGCCCAGGGTAGGCTGGGACTGCTGGGTAGCCCACTGGCATGCAGGTGGTAGCGGCTGCATTGGGTGTTATCAGAGCTATGCCATGTTCTGGGTATACTTGGGGTGCTATTTGTAGCAGCACACTTGCAGCATGTGCACGTGGCCAAGCAATATTGAGATGTAAATTTTCAGGCTTCTCGTCAATAGTTGCATTGCCTCTGACCTGTGATTTAGTTAGCCATGGTATGAACTGATTGAGAATAGACAGTGGATGACTAACTATCTCCATTGCCCAGAGCCCAAGCTGGGTAAAGGTAAACTCATAACAGATGCTATTGGATTGTGGCGACTGCCAGCAAAAAGTCTCTTTGGTCTTCGAGTGAAGAAGACACTTCCAGCGCTGCTGCAGGTCTGCAACTGCTACCTTCTGTGACATCTGGGTATGAGTTGAGGGGTTAGACGAAGTGAGGCTGCTTGGCTGGGGCTTTGATGACGACCGCAAGGCCTTCTATATTTCAGCAGCGCTTTCAAAAAAGAGACATAGATGGAGTTACATACCTGCTTGTCCGCTGATGTGGCACCAGGACGGCTAGTGCTCTGACTTGAGCTCTGATCTGTATTAGAACCATCCTCAAAACAGATGGTTACTGGTCTGAGGTGACGAGATAATATTTTACCACTTGCAAGGCGCTGGGGGACAATCAGAAGATGCATACGGTCTTGGAAAATCTTGAGTTCATCCATGCTGTGAATTGATGTCGCTGGAGTCTTCGGCTTGTCAGTATCAAGACGATATCAGAGTTTCAGGGACCCAGGATAACACCCAAGCTTTTCGCTGACAAGATCCCTCAACTGCTTGAAAGAAGTGAAAGACTTGATGGTAAAGGGGCAGTTACTGCCGTCTTGCTTTGTCATGACAGTGAAGATTTCAAAATCTGTTTCAAAAAAGATTAGATGCCAGGAAATGTGAAAAAGGACAATGAATATAATACATACCACATGTGCTTGGATCATGGTCATAATCCTGAGGAGCAGCAGGAGCCTGAGAGTCAGGATGGCCTGGGGCATGATCAGCTGCACGGTGTTCAGTGCCCAACCTCACAGGCTTTGGGCGCATTGGAGGGCTATTGGATGGTTGTATTGCTGGCCCTAGGACATCATTGTCATCTGTGTCAGATTCAAATTGAGTAGAGGCCAAGCCGAAGTCATCATCGTGTGATACATCAGAGGATGCCTGGGGTTGCATCCTTTCAAGGTCAATAAAGCTTTGGAATGAGATAATTGGATCGGGATCCTCAGTCAACTGCTCCTCAGCAATTGTTGGCAATGTGTAGTGATCTAAAGATGGGAGAAACTTGAGTAATCTGCATGGAAAAGTCACAATATGACTTGATGCACCTTGACCCTCAGATAGACTTTCTCTGATCCTATCATGGCTCCGAAGGGTTGTAGACTGGTGGGCATACTCCGGGGCATTAGAAGGAAGACATGGAGAAGTGGATTTATGCGAGAATTGAGAGAATCGTGATGGCCGTCGAGAGATAGATGGATCTGGTGCCATGACACCAGCGATCTGTGTACATGAATGCTCCAGTCCAGCACTGATGCATTTCTGGCATGCAGAGGCAGCTTCTTTATATGTGCACTTGACCTTGCAACCTTTGCATTGTGTGCAAGCACCCCACTTGGGCAGCTTAGGTGTCTCCGAAGGATCTAAGGAAAAGGTTGCTCTATCCCAATACATATATGAGAACAGATTATAAACTTACCTGACTTTCATTTCTTGCCAACAGAACCAACAGAACCCTTTGGAGCACTAGTTTTTGGTCATTTTCTCCCCATGGTCATGGCAAAAGGGTGAAAAAAAAAGTGCACATGTCACTCTGAATCTGGTAACACAGTTACACCAAGCTCAGAAAATGAATTTTTTTAATCCTCTCTTTTCCTTCCTCAGTCCATGATAGCTCTATACCACTGGTTCTTCCGATCACTTTGGTGCCCCTCTGAGCTTTATATGTTGAGAATTCGGGGAGATATTCACATTTCAATTTTTATTTATTTAAAATTTTTTTTTTTTTGTTGTGACAACTCATATGCAAAATACAATAAAGGGGAGCATTGGGGAGGGTGGCGTGGCATGCTTGAACTTTGAAAGAGTCTCGAGCCTTGCAGGAGGAGGCCTTGGCCAAATGGCCTTCCTGATTGCAGTTGATGCATTTTACTTAGCAGTCACACACTCCTGGACAGTGTGGGTCCTAGCAGATTTGCACTTGAGGGGGTGTTCTGAGGTGACATGGTTGTTGCTGCAGATGTAACAGTGGACAGCATCTTTTGGAGGGGGCACTGTGGGGGCAGGTGGCCCAGTCTATGGCATCGCAGGCACTGCCTAAGCGGAGGCGAGGCTAACCATTTCTTAAAGGTGACAGCCCTCCTGAACATCGCCAGGGGGGTGAGCACCATTGCTGTCACGGTTCGCAGGGACCGTGGCTCGAAGTGAGCTGTGTTCAGGTTGGCTATTTGCTGCGGCGAGTCGGACAAGACTAGCAACACCAAATAGTCGATTCTAGAACACGCAGGCAAGGTCCAGTAAGGAGTAGACTTAACTGTGCGAACTCTCAGTGTTCGTATCGCGTGAGGCGGTTAATACGGGCCGGCGCACGCGATGGTCGGAGTTACCATTCCTAAAGAGGATAGACGGTGGCAGATGGGTAAATGACGATGTGTAGGTTCAACCACAACACGGGCACGAGTGTATTTAGAGGGAAAGGGGACCTTTGTCTCTATGGACACTCATGGGAGGTTGAACTAAGGTTTGTGCGAAATTAAGGGGGAGGAATTAGACAATCCTTCACCCTCGATTTCGTACAAGGTTCAGAGCGCCTGTGAGCTTATTTACGAGGCGTAAACAAGCAAACAGATGTTCTGATTTGTGGTGCGAAGGTACCTTAACCAAAGGTACGAAGAGAGGATGAACAAGTAGAGGGAGAAGATGCGATGCGAGTGTGAGCAGGAGACAATGAACTGCGATTCTAGATGAAGCTGAAGCTGGGGCTTTAGCTTGTCTATAGGGCCCTATTTATGCGTACAGAGGGCCAGCCAACTATCCTACAAAGGTCTCAGTAAAGTAGTGTAGTCAAGACTGTTGACTAAGGACCTGAGTCAGTTCTGATGACTCAAGAACTGACTCAGTGCATCTGACTCAAGATCTGAGTCAAGAATGCTGACTCAAGATTTGAGTCATGATCCCTGAGTCAAATACATGTCCAAAACGGTGACGCACAGCCCCTAGAAGCGAAACAGAAGGGGCTGGCCAAGGAAAGGGATCCTAGGTCACAACACAAGTCGAAAAACAGACAGAAAACAGTAAGAAATGGGCTGGACGGCCTGCATAACCGTAACAATTGCACAGGTGATCTCACCATTGAGATCATGAAATGTGAAAGACAGGCTTGAGTGTGGGGACATGAAGAGTTCAACCGTGCAAACTTATCTTGGTGGTTGCACGATCATCAGATCTGCACAGATTGGGTTACATGTGAGCTCTTCAAGGAGTTTTGCTTCCCCATAGGGGCAGTTGCCATTGTCCAGGTCAGAGGTCAGGACCCCGTTAAACGTGACACGGGACCACCTGGAGCAGGGAATCAGGACTGCCTCCAGAAAAGGCTGAAGTATGATCTCTGATGCACCAAGGATGCTGCTGAATGGGGTGGTGTCTGTAAAGGTGAAGACAAAGTTGTCAGTGTATGTTGCCCAGCAGCCAGAGAGAAGAACGAGAGAGGATTTAGCTATGTTAAGGGCCATGCAGACCTGGCAGGTGATGTCCACTGGGTCACGCTGGTCTTGGGATTAGTGAGAAGGGCCCTCCTCTGTTGGCTTTCTTTGGACTGTGACTTCAGTGTGAAGGGTGGCCAGGTTCTGGGGAGAGGGGGCGCCAGTTTGGTCTGGGCCTGCTTCTTGGCCAGGGCCTGATTCTTGTTATGGTGGGTAACCTGGGCCCACAATGCCTCCTGAGTGGGCGAGGTGATGGTCTCTAGTTGTGTAACAGAGGGGGGGCAGGGGGCTGTCTCACAGGTGGGTGGGTGACTTGGGCAGGCAGTTAGAGGGGGGGGTTGATAAGAGGGGTTCTCCAGGCATTTCAAGCATTCAACAATATTGGACAGAATAGATTTGAGGTCAAAGGGTGGATTGGACTCCCCCAGGGCAGGGGGAGAGCTTGCTCAGTTTAGCGCAGGGGGTGCTGCAGGGAGGTTGGCAGGACCCACCTTAGTTTGCACTTTGACAGATCTAATCATGAGAATGACATTGCGTTTTCTCTCACAGTATGCAGCAATCTTCTGTTTGATTTGTGCATCAGCATCCTTAGTTAATTCAACCAGACACTTGCCGTGGTAATCTTCACAGTCAGAGACTGTGCACCTCTCCATCTCTTTTTGCATGGTAGCAACGCAGGCTGTGTAGAAGTGCTCTGCATCTACCCAGAGGTCAACTCTTAGAGCATTCTTTCTCTTCGCAATTTTGTCTTGGGCCCAAATCTTGACTTCTTTGTCTATGTTATCCATCATGGCATTGAGGGTGTGGCCCATGACCACTGCACAGGAGCGGTTCACAGCCATGAGGAAGTTCCAATAGTCTGCCTCTATGAGGAGAATGTCTGCGTTGGGGTTGGTGCGATGGGCACAGTGGTGGCAGATTAGTGGGGGGTCTAGGGTTGAGGTAGGGAAGACCTTAGCAAGGTGGTTGATGTTCATTTGCATGTGCTGGATGGTCTCCCAGTCCTCCTGTTTAAGGAGTTTCTGGAACTCCTCCGGGTTGAAGGTGGAGTTCGGTGGGGCTGCCGCGTGCATGGCCCAAATCCTGTGGATGATGTACTCAATCAGGTCTGATGTAGCCCTGACCCAACCTGAGGGGGAAAGGGCAGTGCCAGGCCAAAGCCCACTTAGATGATGCTGGTGACATTGTGGTAGTGTTCAACAAACTGCTGGTGAGAAGTGTTTGCTATGGACACGTCCAGATCTTCCCTCTGAAATAGTTGTCAGCAGTGGGGTAGGTTCGGGAGAGGGGCACGAAGGAAGGTGTCTAGCAGCAGGTCCAGGTCTGGGCCCATATGGGGGTCTGGTGCTGGCATTGGGCTTAAAGGAGGGCAGGGGGGAATGCTGAGGCAGGTCACAAGAGAAACCAGGCATTTTCTGACTCTAGAGAGTTTTCGGGATGTATTAACTTTCACTAAACATTAGCTACCATTGCCAGCTGGTGTTCAAGGCCAGGTGGTGGGGGTTGCCAGAAAAGGAAGGTGTCATGGGAAGTCTTCCACTTCAGTTATCCTGCAAGAAGTCCTTCATGCTTCTGACATGGCTATGACCATAGTGTCAATCTCCCACATCACAAAACTAGGAAATTCAGTTACCTTTAAAAAAGAGCACTGTACCATCAAAAATGCAAAGGGAAAAGTCATCAGCACTATCAAAGTGAGTGCAAGCAGACTTTACAAAGTCAAACATTGTGTGACAGCCTCAGCTGCAGTCACACTCGAATGTGTCACACTTTCCACACTCCACCATCATCTGGGCCACGTCAGCATGAATACCCTTTATTCTCTCATCTGACATGGTTTCATTAAGGGCATAAATCTTATTAATAAAGGCTCATCTTTTACCTGTGATTCTTGTGACTATACTAAGACAACTAGAAAGGTGATCAAGCCAGAAAGACAAGCACTACCTTCAACTTTCTTTGGGGAAGAAATTCATTCTGATATGTAGGGACATCACCAACCACCAGCATGGGTGAGAAGCATTATTATATCGCTTTCACTAACAAATACTCTCACTACACCTGGGCCAGAACTCTCAAAGCCAAGTCTGAGGCCTTTGAGGCCTACAAATCATTGCTGTGTGGGTGTACACGCAGCATGGTGTGATAATCTGCTGTTTTTGCTCTGACTGTGGAGGCAAGTACACTAGCAACAAGCTCAAGGGCTTCCTTTAAGAGCATGGGATAGAACAACAGCTCATGACCCACAATACCCCACAGCACAACAGGACCATGGAGTTGCTCAACCAGCATCTCCTAGAACGTATCTGAGTGACACTCCACCACTCCGGACTTCCTAAAACCCTCTGGGGAGAGGCCCTTCACCACTCTATCTGGCTGAAGAATTGCTCATCAACCTGCACACTGGGCATAATCACCCTATATGAATGCCTCCATGGGCACAAGCTGAACTTAGCTGGTGTTCCCAAGTGGGGCCAGTGGGTCTGGGTTCACAACCTCAAGGGGTCCAAACTGTTTTAACTGGAGCTGTGAAGGGCCCTTGAGTCACAGAGGATCAAGGGGACTGCAGTGGAGAGAATGAGGCTATATTGACCAAAGACAATAATAACAACTGACCTGCAGTAGAGAGAATGAGACTGAAGTCCCCAAAACTCCGTCCACTGCAGTAAAGGCAAATCTGACTAAGCATATACTAAATAAGGGAGGCAAACAGTCAAAGAAGCGTTGGGCTGACACTACAGTAGCCCAAATAACACAAACTGGATACCCAAGGCCTTCCAGCACATTGAGTAAGCTATGACAAGAAGAGCACTCATGCCCATAGAATCTACTGGCCAGAGAAGCATTCCTTATCTGTTGAAAGAGATATAAAGTTCACCACAAACACAATTACTGTATACATCCCATCAACCTCTCAAACTCAAGCACAAGTTTAACCTCAAATCTCTACTTCAAAAATTCAGCCCTCCAGCACTAGAATGATATAGCTGATGCCTCAAGCATCACAGCCTGATGCCAACACTCCTGACACAAATCTGATCCTAGAGATGCCAGATGAGGATGAGGACAATCCAGACCCAGAAGCAGATAATGACTACATCATTCCATCACCAATAATGCCACTGGAACTAGCACCAGCACTGCTGTAGCAGCTGCCCCAAGTACCATGCAGGCAGAAGCCACCACCGCCAGCACAAACCAAGCTGCCCCATCAATCAGCATGGATAGCCAAGATGTCACAGGATGGGCAAACTACCAGCAGACAGGAGGCTCCTAAAATCAGTCTCTGAGGGCACATGTGCTGGGTGACACTCTCCCAGCGTAGAACAGACTCAGCTAACAAGTCCTTTGCCACAGCCCCAGAAGAACCCAGCTATGCTGAAATGGCATTCCATGCTAAAATCAAGATCGACACGACAATGGCAGCAGCTGTGCACAACACAAATAAGGACCTGCGCTCTGTCTCAAAGATGTGATCTCACCCCGATTGGCCTGAATGGCAATGGGCGATGAAGTGTGAAATTGAGATGCTTGAGCACACCAGCAGCACTTGGGAAACAGTCTCACACCCCAAAGGTAAAAATATAGTGGGCAGCAAATAGGTATTTTGACTCAAGCACAAGGCAGACAGCTTGATTGACAAATACAAGGCATGACTCGTCATGTGTGGATTTATGCAGATCTATGGTGTTGATTATTTTGACACTTTTTCACCTGTCGTGAAGCTGGCAAGCATTCGCACCATTCTCATGATCACTGTGCGACTTGATTGGGACATCAACACCTTCAATTTCAATAGTGCATTCTTAAATGGAGAACTAGAGGACAATGAGAAGATTTACATGCAGGAACCTCCAGGTTCTAAGGAGGGCAGTACCTATGTAAAGAGGCTGCAAAAGTCTCTCTATGGGCTCAAGCAGGCCAGGTGCTGCTAGTACAACATGCTCACACACATGCTCAGCAATCTGGGCTTCTACATCATACAGGCCAATCTGAGCGTGTTCCAAACACAGGTAAAGGACAATGTCCTGATCCTGGCAGTCCATGTTGACAACTGCATTATCACCAGTAGCTCAAATGAGCTAACAAGAAGGCCCTCAATGCATGGTATGCTCTCACTGACCTAGTATCAATACATTGGCTCCTTGGAATTTGAGTCACCCAAGATCATGTGATGCACACAATCTCTCTCTGCCAGTCAACTTACATCAAGTCTATTGTTGCACACTATAGCCTGGCCAATGCCAAGGCCCAGAGCTTCCCTATGATCCCAAATGTGTCTTACTCAAAGGATGACAGCCCCACTGATGAAGCTGCAGCCATGCGCATAAGAAAGGCCCCATTTTAGGAAGCAATCAGCAGTCTGATATATGTAGCTATTGCCACACACCCCGACATCATGTTCGCAGTATCAATGCTCTTGCAATTCCTTAATAATCTGGGGGAGCTGCACCGGGATGTGGTAAAGTGCATCCTGCACTACCTATCAGGAACATGACACCACAAACTCACTTATAGCAGTGAGCAACACAACCTCCTAGGGTATATGGATGCAGACAGCGCATCATAGCCATATCGCCACATGATCTCCAGATACACATTTTTTATCCATGGAGGGGTAATCTCCTGGCAATCCCACAAGCAGGAAATCATAACCTTATCAACCACAGAAGCAGAGTATGTGGTGGTGACCCATGCTACAAAAGAGGCAGCATGGCTTCATTGCCTCAAAAGAGAGTTGCTAACTCCTTTCATAAATCCAACTATGATCTACTGTGATAATCAGGCAGCCCTCAAACTTGCTACTGATGACAATTACTGAGCCAGAACTAAGCATATTGACATCCATTATCACTACATTTGACAGGTTATCAATGTGGGGGAGATCTCAATCACTTACTGCCCCATAGATGACATGACTGCCAACATACTCATGAAACCGCTTCTGGCCTGGAAGATCGCACATCATGTTACTGGACTTGGAATCACTCAAGGCCTGACAGCACTCATGCATCAGGAAAACCCATCTGGCCTTAAAGTGTATTAGATGCTCCTTAGAGCCTACTTAAGTGTCTTATTGACAGTGGTAAGTCATCAGGAAAACCCATCTGGCCTTAAAGTGTATTAGATGCTTCTTAAAGCTTACTCAAGTGTCTTATTGACAGTGGTAAGTAGATCCTTCTACTTACCACTGTCAATAAGACACTTGAGTAAGCTTTAAGAAGCATCTAATACACTTTAAGGCCAGATGGGTTTTCCTGATGACTTACCACTGTCAATAAGACACTTAAGTAGGCTCTAAGGAGCATCTAATACACTTTAAGGCCAGATGGGTTTTCCTGATGTGGGGGAGTGCTGAGGAATCTCAAATTGGAGGGAAGAAGGGCTGATGGCTGAGAATGGCATGCAGCATGCAAGGGAACCCTAAGACAGAATGGCCAATGCCTGTGGCCCCCTGAGGGCCTGCTGGCATGGACAATAACTGCTCCCCATTAGGGGCAGTTGCCCATAGCCATTAGTACAATACCACTTTCTTTTTTGACACCAGAAAGACTATTTTAGTTTACTTAGTTTCACTGAGCACATGGCCCATCCCACCTTGTGTCTGCCAAGAACAAGTGGCCATCTTGGGCCAATACATTCACCAGACAGTTAGCATAGACCTAAAATACATAAATACAAGCAATGGGACTAAGGGAAATACTTCTGACCCTGCCCCAATAATTTCCAAGTTGTGTGCACTCCCTCCCACTTCTGTGAGCAGCTTCCAACTCTTACCAGCCACAACACTGGCACCCTCTGGGGGCAAGTCACTGGCAGGCCATCGCGTGAACCAGTGCTCAAACAACATTGACTAGAAGTCTTCCTTTAAGGTATACTCTTTATAAGCACCACACTGAGATCAAAGATAACTGAGTTGCTCTGGGGTTATCCAAGGCTGGGAACCCCCAGCCCTTTGATTTTTTCTGATGCCAGTCATGGGGTATAGGAGGCAATGAAGATGGGAATCAATGAAGATGAGACATGATGTTGGGGGACATTGAGGTGAGTATGAGTGGCTATGAGCGAAGTCACAATCACAAGCTGGGTAGAAGTAGATTCTAAGGTAAAATATACCAGTCATCAGCTACTTTATAAATTGCAGCTTGGAAGGAATCACCTTGAGGCCATGATTCAAAGACCCACCAGCACCACATATAAATTGTGTCATGAATATTGGAATTGGTCTGAGACAAAAAGGTGAAAGACTAATGTGGCAGATTGTGGAATCAGATCTATATGATCTGTGGTTGTGTGGGTAATCATTGGGTCTCTTTGTCACTATCACCCCTCATAACTTGTAAGTCCAAGACCAACACAAGATCTTCATGCCAATTGGATTGACAGAGCCCACTCATGTTGTCGGTTATTGGCCTGTGGGTGCTGCCTGATTGGCTCATGCCACCTTAGTATGATCTTATAGATTCAGTTGGCTGCCTTGCCCTCCAAACCATCATACACATTGTCTTGTTCCCACTCCATGCCCAAGCACATCATGAGATTCTCATGCCAGTTGATTGTGATTTGTCCCTCCCTGTCCTTCTACGTACATTCCATGGAGAGGCCATGTCCCACTTTCTCAAAGCTACAAGAGCCTGTGTATGGTTCTGAGGCAAATCTGGGACCTGGGTTAGCCCCCTTAGTACCCTCCTGTAAATAGTGCCTTCTGTTTCCCCCCACTGTCCCATACCTGTCACACATCCTTTCAGTTCTCTCATTAACCTTCACACTCCTCTGAGTCCTCCCTTCACTGCCTGTTCCAATCCTGTACCCTGGGGATCATGTCTTTGACATAGATACATATTGTGGGATATATGCAGATTTAAAAAAAAAAATCTCATAGATTCATAGTTAAACCAAATCTATTATGCCATTGTGACAAAGTAAGCTCTCTACTAGTAGTACACTTCTACACTAGTTTGTGTTCTACATCTACTAGACTACTATATCGAATGAGATCACCATTAGTGTCACTTGACTCACTTGTTCATCAAGTCACACAATATCACACTTGGGCCAAACACTGGCAACTATGGCCAAGTTGATTTAAAGTCTGCTAGCTGATGACTTGGAGGTGATGTTGTGGGCAATTGAAGTAATAACAGTTCCAGTGTAAATTTATTTATGTCATATCTACTACAATGAATGACCATATGGATGACTCAGATACTGATAACTTGGAAGGGGTTATTGGCCCATAGAAGGTAGCATAACTTGACTTGAAGGGCTAGATGGCAACTATGTGATGGCAAGTAAGGGGCACCCAGTATTGACACAGCATTGAGCACACTTTGCCAGCAATGTAATGGTTTTTGGGTGTGCTTGCACCTGACATGTCACACTATGTTATTCTGTAACAGGCTTTATGAGCATGAGAGTGGCTCAGTGGCAGGACAGCACTTAGTATAAAAAGATTGCAATATATTTGAGCCCTGATTAGTGTTGGCATTGCTGTGGCTCAAGCTGGTCATTTTTGAAAAAATTATGAGGCTTCAAGCTTACCCAAATCAGAGGTTACTAAGGCTATATGTTATAAATTATAATATGTAGTATTATCTAGTTTATGCATTATGAGCAAGTCTACTGTAGCTTCAAATAAAATAAATAAATACTTAAGCACATAGATCTCAGTGGATCTTTCACAAACATTAAGGATATTTGCTCATGTCTTCAAGTTATTACTAGTACACCTTGATGTTACAAAATGCAGGACACATTGGACTATTGTCTCGCTGTCCTATTGTTTGTCTTGTTTGGTCCAGTGTTATTGTTCTGAGTTCTATTGTTCCCTGTTTCTTTTGTCTTGACCATACACTTATTGTTCTATCCTGGTTTGGTATAACAATTAGCATAACTTGTATAAGTAGGCCTCAGCTGATAGCTTGTACCCCAGCTTTGGCTTAACTCAATCTACCAGTTTTAACTCTTCTGAGTGACAAAAACTCTCCTCTTCTCCCCTCCTCTTTTCTCTTACCTTCCTACATGCCCTAATAAGGCTACTGAAGCTTAGTGGTTGTGCTATAACACCACAGGGCTCTGCACATCATCACCCTGAGTGACCCTGAGCCTAAACCCTAGGAGAGAACAGAACCATTGAACCCTAGTTGGGACCCGGCCCTAGTAAAGCCATAACAGGGAATGGTCAAGGGACCCTTGGTGTCTGCATGGGTACAAGACTACCTGGACAATTGTGTCTAGACTGGAACTGTGAAGGGCCCTTGAGTCACAGAGGACCAAGGGGACTGCAGTGGAGAGAATGAGACTATATTGACCAAAGACAATGGTAACAACTGACCTGCAGTGGAGAGAATGAGACTGAAGTCCCCAAAACTCCGTCCACTGCAGTAAAGGCAAGCCTGACTAAGCATATACTAAATAAGGGAGGCAAACAGTCAAAGAAGCGTTGGGCTGACACTACAGTAGCCCAAATAACAGTTCCCCTATCATTCACGAGCACAACTAAGATAGCTGCCAAAAAAAGCACTACTCAACAGTGGTGCTACAGAAAATTTCATTAATCCAAGGATGGTGGAGAAATTAGGCCTTGGATCAATAGACCTTTGAGAACCATGAACCATGTTCAATGTTAACAGAACAGAAAATGAAGATGGGAAGATCATGAGCTACTGCCTTCTCAATGTCTTGAAAGGACAAAAGAAAGCCACACAAATCTTCTTTATCACGAACCTGGGGAAAGATTGACTGATCCTGGGATACCCCTGGTTACAGGAATTCAACCCCCAAATAAACTAAAAGGAGGGAAAGATTCGTGGGCCACCTATTAAACTCTCTACCACTGGGCAAAGCTGGAAGCTGAAGTGGGTTGTACAAAAGATAAAAGCATGCAAAACAAGCTTCAGTCAACAATGGGTACAACAGGAAGCAAAGTGACAAAGTAAAGTGACAGTCCCAGAACAATTCCACAAATATGCCAAGGTCTTTTCTGAAGAAGAGGCAAAACACTTCCCTCCCTCATGACCAGAAGACCTCATCATCACACTACTGCCAGACACTCCAAAGACTATCAACTGTAAAACATACAAATTGACCATGGAGGAAACCAAGTCCATGAGAACATTCCTAGCAGAACAACAAGCAAAAGGATATGTTATGAGGTTGAACTCAGCATGGTCCAGCCCCTTCTTTTATATCAAGAAACAAGATGAGAAGCTGAGGCCAGTCTATGACTATCAAAAGGTGAATGAATGGACAGTAAAAGACATTTACCCCCTCCCCCACATCGACACCATCTTCGATCAAATGGGAGATGCCAAGTTAATGTCCAAATTCAACATTCAGGACAGGTACTATAACATTTGAATCCACCTGGACAGCCAGTGGATAGCAGTGGTAAAGACAGACAAAGGACTTTTTGAGGCCAAAGTCATGCCCTTTGGATTGTGCATCCCTGATGAAGTTGAGGGTGTCCCTCACAATAGAGATAGTGAAAGAGCAATGCATTGTGAGATATAGGACAGAGAACAGATTACTGGAGAGGGAGGGAACATATAGCACATTTGTGAACTCTAGAGGCACCATCTCCTGCCCATCCACCACAGGATTGAAGCAAACTGACCCAACACCTTCAGAATACAGCACAGATCCATCAGCTAGGCGAATGGGGATCCTGTGGGGCACCAAATTTTGCAGCCAATGACGGTTGAATGTCATATGAGCTGAGGTGCCAGTGTCTGCATTCCAGGAGGTGTGAGAATGAGGAATGGGTGTGGCAGAGAAGAGAGAACTTGCAGAGGCAATGGACACATTCTGAGGCGCAGCAGGAGCAGACTGAGAGTGAGTGGAAGCAGGGGCAGATTAGAGAGCAAGGGAGAGCCAAATTGATGAGTCAACTTCTCCTTGAGGAAGCATTTGGCCTCAATATGGCCAAGGCGAGAGCAGAAGTCACATTTGGGGCAAGTGGAGGCCCTATTCTGTGAGTTTTGAGGAGAGGTGGATTGGGAAGGAAGGGAGGACACCTGGGAAGGCTTGGAGGATGATATGGGTGCAGTTGATGATGCAGAGAAGGCAGAGGTGGTCCCAGAGAGGTTTGAACGCACCTGATCCATGTTTCTGAGTGACTGGATGACAGATGGCTTGTCAAACTTGTCCAGGACGGAGATAGTGCAAACAACATTGTCAAAGGAGTGTGGGAGTGCCCTAATGATGGCCATGACTGCCAGTTCATCATAGAGGTCATCCAGAGTGAAGGAAGAGGGGGAAAGAGACTTGATGACCCTGATGTGCTCATCCACCTTGTTGATAATGAAACAAGGCTAGGAGGCACTCAGTGAGTGATAAGACACTGAGGCCCCTGGAACGTAGTCTAGCTAGTTTATATACAACTGTAATCTGTGGCTGACTATGTATGCGCTTGTTTTATCCTTTCCCTTTTATGGGCCGTGTAACTACTAATAACGCAATGTAATGACGTCAATGCTACGAGGAGCGAAGGTGTTTCTAATAACAAATCTATGCTAGAGATGAAGTCTGAGGCAATATAGTAATGCTATGATACCACACGCACGTTGCTATCTCTAACAGATAAGGGAGTCTAGGGGCTAAGGCTCTGAGTCATCTTTCTGGATGGAAAGGAGGGTGTGGTAGGCATTGAAGCGAGGGGCAGTCCTCTGTTGGATGAAAGAGACCTTCAGAATGTCCCAAATCTTGATAGGATCGTCCTCACAGTCCCTAATGAGCACCTTGACATCATGTCATAACAGTCTTCAGCACACCAGCAGCCCTCTCAGCCTTTATCTCCCATCTCTCTAACTTCTCCTCATTCACTGTAAGGCATCCCTAATGGATGCCTTACCATAATTAAATTCACACATGATCTATATAAGTAAAATGTGTGAAACAAGTGTGCATCAAGTTAATATATTGCTAAGAGTTTCACAAGTAAATGATAAGGAGCAATGGAAAATATCACCTTTGAGGAGTTGCTGCACCAGCAGCACAGGTGGCCCAATTCAAGGACTGCTACATGCCAGGCCCACAACTTGCATTGATGGCACTGGTGGCCCAGTCCACCTAGATAACACAATAATTAAGCAATGCTGCAGCTTACATCCACAGCAGCAGCAGGGGTGATGACTTAGCCCTGGTAGTCTCTGACCTTGGGTTTTGGAGCTGGTTTCTTCTCCTGGCCTGAAACAAGGCACCAGAGACCATTGGGTTGAAGCCAGGACCTGATATGATCAGCTCAAAGTCAATAGTTTTCGCTTGTGAGGGGAGAAATGGAGGAAATAGAGGATTCCTTGGTAGAGGACATGGTGTAGGAAGGTCCACCACACAGTAAAGGCAAACCTGACTAAGCATATACTAAATAAAGAAGGTAAACAGCCACAAAACCATTAGGCTGACACTACAGTAGCCCAAATAATAAAAATGGATGAAGGACTCTTTGAGGCAAAGGTCATGCATGCCCTTTGGACTATGCAATGCCCCAGCTGCCTTTCAGAGGCAAACCACATCTTTGCTGATTTAAAAAAGAAATGCCTCTGATGGGTCCTCTGGTATCTAGATGACTTCCTTATCATGACCCCCAACAATCTAGCACTCCATGATCAGATCACCAGAGAATACTTGGAAATCTTAGAAAGGGAGTCGCTATTCAAAAATGCCAATTTGCAAAGAAAAGGTCAAGTTTTTGGGATCTGTTATCAACTAAGGCACTATTTGCATTGACCCCAGCAAGAAGCACAGGTTAGAAGATTGGCCCCAACAACTAAAATCAGTACAGAAAGTTTGTAGCACCCTGAGAGTGTTAGGGTACCAACACCAATTCATCCCTGGGTTTGCCAATGTCACAAGACCACTCACCAATTTACTGAAAAAGACAACCAAGTTTGAATGGACAGAAGAATGCATGAATGTAGTGGACTAATTGATCAAAGCTGTCACTAGTGATCCAGTCCTGTAACAACCTAATCTTAATGAACCATTTGTGCTATAAGTGGATGCTTCACAATATGCAAGTGAAGTGATCCTCCACCAGCCTGATGCAAACCAAAAGTTATGGCCTGTTGGATATTACTCCCAAAATGTTCAACCAAGCAGAAAGAAACTATGACATTCATGATCAAGAACTATTGGCAATGATTTGTGGACTAGATCACTGGCAACACCTTCTGCTAAGCTCCCCACACATGTCATTATGATTGTCAGTAACCACACCAACTTACAATATTATTGGGAAACCCACAAGATTAACACAGAAGGGTGGCACATTACATCCCAAAAATGGCAGAATACTACATGAGAATCATACACCACCCAGAAAAAACCAATAAAGCTGACCCCCTGTCAAGATGACCAGGTTGCAATCAAGGTGAGAAAGATCACAAAGATGTACTAGTGTTGCTCCCAGAATTGTTTGTGTGCATTGCATAGTGACAACTCCCTTTGCAGCTGGTATAGCATCAGGTGTATCCACAGCATTTCATATAGCAGTATCCCCCATCTGGGTATCACTACTATTCCCTGCAACAAGCTCAATTTGTCTGCAGGCAGCATGAGCAAAATACACCTCCACCTATTGTGAACTATTACCCACCTGGGCCACCCCCATCACCGGCTCTGTACCTTTGACATATCCAGGAAGGCTGTGACCAAATCCTAAGCCATGGCCTAGAGGTTAGTTATCACATTGCTGTCCCACTCAACAATACTGACCAGACATGGCACAGTCTTCATTTAATGTTATTGCTGGCAAAGCAAAGCATAAATTTTCAGCTGAAACTAATATAACTTGGGAGGATTTCTGAAAGTGTACCCTTACATATCTTAAAAATGCTAGTCAGGCTGTTCAGCTGACATGTAAACTTACTGGTGAACCAGAGCTTCTTACATTGACAATGGTAGTGAATTCAATGCTGTCATTGGGCATCTTCTGTTACAGATTTGTCTGGACCTGTGCCTCCCTGTAACTATAACTTAGCTAGACCCAACTTAAACTCACATCTCTGTTGGTCCTCCCTGAACACTTGATCCTATCTTAGGAACTAGAAACAGCTAGTTCCTAACAATTGAGGTGACAAAGGAAGGTAGGGAGAATTTTGACCTCACCTGGTTTTATTAACAAGACAAGTACAGTTGAATAGCTCATAATGCATAAGGCTGTCCCACCTAGTGTTGCGGGGCTCGACGAGCCGGAGCTAGCCGGAGCCGAGCCACATTTAGCCATGGCATCGGCTTGCCAGATTAAGCCGAGCCACCTTAGCCAGGCCCTTTAGCCAAGGCTAAGCCACAGCTTAGAGCATAAGGCTCGTTGGCTTAGTCTGGCTTAGTCTCAAACTCAAACTCATTATGTAATACTACTTCAGACACTCGAGAACTCCACGGTGTGTGCACGCCAGACGGGGAAGACCATCCGTGTCACTATTTACAAATTCCAAATTAGCAGAAGAAGCAAAGGGAAAGACGGAGCACACTGACGCAAATGGCACGCTAAGGAGTACCAGGGCTTCTTCCCACCCTTTCGCAAGCGCCCTCTACCGCTCCGCAAACGTGCGCCACACAAGCGTGCGCACGTCTGCGGGCCAGTCCCATGTCCTGCGCCTGCTGCTAGCGCCGCCCCAAAACACGCGGAGGAGCAGTGTCGACGACGACGACGACGGGGAAGGAGCACTGCGCATGATAACCTCGGCGCAGAGCATGGCCCACTGTGTGCGTGCATCGTGCGGCGTATCAGTCTCCCACACAATTTCGGGCTCTTTCTCCATGAGCTATGTGAGCAGCGATTCGCTCGCGGACGCACTGAGGGCTTCGGTAGGGAGCATTACGTGCACGTGTGTCCAGAGAGCGCGCACGACGGCGAGCTTCATCGCTGCATTTGAGCGCGTGTGTGGCGCTAATTCGACGTCGGATGACGGAGGTGCGGTGGGGGCAGGCCCATTGACCGCGGACGTCGGCGCATCGCCAGAGGGCATGAGTTGTACCTTGGGGTCGCTGAGGATGCTTTGCATCAGCGAGACGGCCAGCACAGCGAGTTTGGACATCGAGTCGTTCTCATTGTTGTCATCGTTTGAGGTGCGCAGTGCCGCCTTGAGAAGGCCATGCCAGGATTGTACGAGCTCGGGCTAAAGCACAACAAGGCCAAACAATCATTGCCTCGCCCTCATCTAAGAGCGAGAGACTTACTGGAAGCTCAGCGTCTGAGCTCAAGCACACTTGCGTCAACGCAGTCCGCCATACTCTAATCAAGCCATCCATCACATCGGGCATCCACAACTCAGTCGTGCTGAGCGCGCGCATGTCCGCCATGGTAGGTGTCTGCTTCAACACGAGGCACACTTCATCGGAGAGCGAGGTAAAATCGACCGACAGTAGGCCCGGATCAGCGCTGAACAAGTGAGCGGGGAGTAGTTTCACCCACTCCCACTCGCGTCCTTCTTCCTCTCCCTCGTTGTCCTCCTCTTCTTGTTCCTGCTTGGTCAACGGTTCGAGTCCGCGCGGCGCAGAGACGAGCCAGCAGAGGGTCTGAACGGCATCATGACACATGTTGCCCCCGCGCTGCACCATCGTCTCGAGAATAGCGATTCCGCGTGACATGCTGCGCGCATCATCAGTCTTGTGTGCGAGCAGCGCACCCACAGAGCCGACTCCGGCGCCCATGTCAACCATCGTCATGACACCAGCGGCAACTACATCTGCAGCAGCACAGGCGACGACAATGCAGCAGCAGGTAGTACCTGTTGCCCCTAGCTCCGCCCCACCCGCACAACAAGCTTCTACCACCGGCAGTTGCATCGTCCCCTGAGGAATTCTGTGTTGTAGTGGTGGGGTCCGCTCTAGCTTGGGGTGGTAAGTAATTTAGGCAAGGATTGAGAGCATAAGCTTGGACACTGACGAGGAGTGGGCACTGCCCTTCATGGGAAGCGAGGCGTGGCAATTACGAGCCAGCTGGGGTTGCTCCTGCAATGACGAGGGGTCATCCCAAAGGCCTCAGCCTCGGGGTCGGCAATGCGGCTGGTGTCAAGGACAGGAGAAGGGTGTTTAGAGTAGACTTTGTATGCAGTGTGCAATGCCAAGCCCGCCACAGCCAGGGGGGGATAGAGCGACCAGCTTTGTCACTCCAGAGGGGTCTTGGCCAACATAACTATGTGTACAGCCTTGAGACTCCATGAACTGCAACTCATTCAATTAGCAAATGATGATCCAGCAGTGATGAAAACCTACCAGCGACAGAGGGGATAGAGAAGTGGGGGAACGTGGTGACAGAGGAGAGCGCATGGGGGAAGCGATACCGAGTTGCCACGTCTTGGTTGAAATAGATCATGTGACCAGCCCCGGCTTTCGGGTAGGCCTAGCCGGGCTCAGTTGTGATTGGAAGCCGTCTACAGTCTAACTAAAATGGGGGCTAGCCTGGGCTCGGCTACATCCGGCTAAGGATAAGCCGGCTCCGGCTTACGGCTAAGCTGTCAATAGCCGCAAGCCCCCGCAACACTAGTCCCACCCATATAGCTATGCATTATGAGATATATGCGGTACTAGATATGTCACACTTCGTGACACTTGTGGAGTGTGTGTGTGCGTGACAAGTGCCAAAGGGACTGTCTGCTTTTGATTTGCTTGTAAATAACCATACTATGTATAGTATCAGATAGCAGGAGTAAAGTAAGAGTCAATGTAAGTCTGTGTACCATGCCAGCGCTCTTCGCTATTCAAGAAACCATGAAATTTTCGTAACTGATGGGTAAGTTCAAGTGTGTCAGCAATCCACATCTCATCACCACCGAATTTGAGAGTCAGCCGCTCAAGTGTTGCAATGAGCCTGATAGCATCACAGTGTGTGATGTTCACATCTGGATCCTCTTCTTTCTCTTCATCACCATCATCTACATCAATAATTTCACCCTGTTAGACCTGACCTTCATACACCACTTGGTTGACAATGTCCTTGTCCCCTTCGAGAAATGCATGCGGTGAGTCCTCAATTTCTTGTTTCTGAGCTGGGTTAACAAGGTCTTCAATAGATGGGAGTTTCCTGATGATGCGATTTTGTCTTTGAAGATCTTGCACAGAGCCCATCAAGTTATCTTCAATGATGGCTAACTCCGGAGGTCAACATGGTGCTGGCAACTTGATGGTCAGCTTTGGCCGCTCACAGGTAACTGAGATCTTTCGAATCGCTTCCTGTGCCATTATAACATCTCCTTCAGCATCCATAACTGCTTTTAAGGCCGGACGCCAGTCCTCATCGTTGTAGCGAGTGCCCAGAAGCTGTAGGAGCTGTTCCTCTGCCTGAGAAAGGGTCATATCGGAACTTGCAAATCGGCGCAAAATATCCCAAGCCCTGGGCTCAGATAGTGGCAGTACAAGGTTAGAACCCCCCCCCCCCTGCTGTTGTTCAACTCTGAAGCCACGAAAATTAGGTCTAGGCATGATAGAAATTAAGATGTCACAATAATGCACGGCAGCTGAATTCCAGTGTGATCCCAGCAGTGCCTCATCGTTTCTGGGGTCACAGCCTTCCATGCAGTGTTAGCTATCATTATTCCTTTCTGCAAATTGATCTTGTATATTTCAGCTTCTCCGGCTTCATCAAGATCGACTGCACGTTGACAAAGCCTGCTACGGTAATGGGCCTTGAAACATCGAATGATTCCAGCATCCAATGGCTGGATAAAAGAGGTGAGATTTGGCTCGAATAGTTCAATTTGGATATTAGAGGGTTGATAATTGACAAAATGCCCAGAAAAATTGTTGATAACAAGCAAGACATGGCATCCCTCAGCCTGCATTTTGAGATCAAATTTTTTAACCCATCTGTCCCAAAGGATCTTCGTAAGATCAGGGAAATTTTGTTATGGTGCGTTGCTTACTCCTCAAACAATTCCGCAGTCATCCAAGCCTTCTGATTATTTCAGTAGTAAAATCCATAGGACTCAGGAGGCTTCTTGTCGAAGTAGCGTGGCTGCTTTGATTTCCCAATAAAGATCAGGGGCATTTTTTCACTGCCATCAGCGTTGCATGCTAGGCCAACGGTAATCCTAAATTTATCTTTCTTCTTCCTGCTCATTTTCTTCATTGCAAGACCTCGATCAGGAGGTGCCCTAACTTGGGTGAATATGTGGAGCATCAGTACCTGAGAGGGAACTCACATCGGAAATAGGCTTGTCTCATCAAAGTTCCATCGATCATGAGGTGCAAATTTCTTCATCATGTTCTGAAGACATTTTTGCTCCTTCTCAACTGCTTTAGGGTCAACAGACCCTACTTCTCCATGTCGTCGATACTTCTTTAGTTTGTAGGTCTTGCAGAACGAGGCCACCCACCCATCCCCTCTCAGCTTCTGATCATTGGGCACCTTGGATAGCTCTTCGAACCGTTTGCACTTCTCACGTAGCATTGGACCAGATATGGTTTCCCCCTTCTCCATCATGTGATTGATCCAGAGCACCAATGCACGCTCCACATTGGGCTGTGTTACAACACGGGGACGCTTTGCTGACAAAGCACTTGGGTTTGACTGGCTGTGCTCATCAAGCTCGGCACGGTTCCTGAGCTTTTGAGAGAGTGCTGATTGAGTAAAGATAAGGGCCCCTTCCCTCTTGGTCTGAAAGTGGTCAACCACTCTTTCTTGAGACAGATGCAGGTGATCATCAACAAAGTTTATCACTGTGAGCCAATCTGCAAGTGTCAGATTGATGCATTTGCTAGATGTGATCAATTTTGCTGATGTCTTTGGCATATCCTTCTTGGGGGGTTGCTTGGGCCTGCACTGATAAGGTGCAGGCTTTCCATGAGGTTTTCGAGCCCTCTCTTTTGGCATTAACTTGTGCAGAGAGAGAAAGTAAATGTAGAAATGTAACAGTCTCATAAAAATTTCAAAAAAAATCCCAACAATACCCTTTTTACATTACGGAGCACCCAGGCATGCTTTTAAGGGTTTAATCCATTAAGTTGCACAACCAGTGTTGAATCCCATTGATCCCCCACTGTTGCGGAGGTGATGGTGACACTGGCAATCACCATTTACCCCACCCACCATAATGCATATCCCCAAATAAAGGCTATGCATTATGCAATATGCATTATACAAGCATTTTTACTGGAGACCAATGTTATCCCACCCAAAAGCTATGCAATATGACATTTATACATTATTATGTTATGCATTATGAGCTATTCAACTGTAATACATTGTCATGCTGAGTTACAAGGATGGGTTCTTACTTCTTACAACAATCCACATGTAAGCCAAAAAGTTGAAGAGGTGGCCAGACTCTTGACTGAACAAGACCATTTGTTGCATACTGGACTATAAGGTAAGTGGGCCTTTGGTGGCACTTTTGCATGTACTTACTATGATATTTAGGCACAATCTGAGTTCCTATGTCTTAAACAGAACTCCAATGGTCTTTTAATATACCTGCTAGCTGGTGGCTGTCATAAGTATGTTAGCTATCCACCCAATCCCATATTTGTAATCTTATATCACTTTACAGGTACACACACCACTCAATAACTGTCACAATCAACATGCAACCCTCTACTACAGCCAAAATGCAAAGTGATGTAAGTGATCTATTCATCCCTATGGTATCTCTGATGCATCCTATTTGGGTAGCTTCTCTAGAAAAATGCAAAGTTGAAAAGTAAACTTCTAAAGATGGAAATTTACCTGGCCTGTGCCAATTCACTTATCAACATTAAGGATGGCAGTTGTGGTAATGCAGGGGTAGTTACAGGAGTACCAGCAGCTGTTACAGAATGGGTAAGTTATGCTCTGGTTGACATCATAAAGCATCTGGTGTGCTAATACACTTTGTCAGTGGCACATAACTGAACCCACACCAGATTTCACTTATGCAGGAGGCAAAGCAGGACTAATGCAACATACAAGAGAGGAAAGCTTATGAAGAGCTTCTTTAAGAATATTGCCAGTAGAATGTAGAGAAAGGGAACACTCTGGTTGAAGGCCTGGAGTTATCCCAGAGTGAATGAGAAGTGTGGTAGTCATCACATTTTACTATTAACAATTCATGTAGTAACATGTACTGTAAAACTTGTGTCTATCTATCTAAACATCACTAGCTAATTTCTCCAACTTTAGCATATTTAGAATCAATTGTGGCATAAAGGTGATCCTCAAACCTGTATGCAGCTTGAAGGCTTGCTTAGAGTTCGACACTTTCAAGGGCAGAAAATTATGGAAGGTCTCAATGCACTGGCAGATTCCCTCAATCCTTTCTTTAAATTTGGCATAGCACTGCAAGACTACTACCTCACTCAGTCCCAATACCTGTCTAATGAGTTATTGCTGAGCCTAATGATAGACAACATGCTCCCAATTGTGCTTGCAATTGACAATCTATGTGCATGGGTCCCAAATATCATCATTGCTAGCTCAGGTTCACTCTGTTTTGACATCTTGGCAGAGAGGTACTGTTTCTACCATGTAGACAGTTAATTGGAGTCACAGTTGCTCAGGTGTTGCTATTGCAACTGTCCAAGCCCCTGATGGGAGTGACTTGGTGCTATCACATGCATGGGCCCCTCTCTTTCTATATTATCTGCCTGGCAGGGTAGCCTGGTTTAGCCTGAGATCACTTACACACAGTAGAGAGGTAGTACATCAGGAAATTGTGTTGTGGCTAGGTAGGCCTAGGTAGCATAGGTAGCAGCTGTAGTACTGTAGGCAAGTCCCAAATAGGTTATACTCTATAGCACCATCCTGGCTATGTAGCACACTGTAGGTCAATGCCAATGCTCTCTAGGTCTCTGTAGTCAGGGCTAGGTAGGCCATTTATTGCTCAGTAGCAATGGTAGTTCTGTAGCCCATTGGTATATCACACTGGCAGTACATTGATCAAAAACTGGTGATATTGAAACTAAGTCCATGATGCACAGCATAGCAAACTATGTAGGATCTACTCCTCATCACTAAAGGTCATACCCTCCCATTCCCTGGTTGCAGACTCCGCTTCCAAGTCGTTAACAAGTAGTTCCCACAACTGAGGAGCATTATGAGCCCTCGCATGTTTACTACACATAGGAGTCAATGTAAAGGTGGTCTGATAACACATAGGACTACATACCGGCCAAGCTTGAGAAGTTGTCGGCAAAGACAGGGATCATGGGCTTATATGACAATGATTCAAACATAGTGTGTATGGTTGAGTTTGCTAGAGTTAATGAAAATTTCCCCAGCTAACTTACCAACGAATTTGCGACTAGAGGACACCACAGGTGCAGTGGGATGTTTTTTTTTAAATCTGCATTTTTAATCTACATGTAGCTAATACAAAGACATGGCCCCTGTAACTACAAGACTGTGAAGGCAGGAGGTGAGGCTTGCGCATGCCCAGCAGGAAGAAGCTCAATTTTTCTCTTTCATGGGGGCTATGTTAGGTAGAAAAGAGTAGAGTGCAGAAGGATTTGACCTGGGTCTCTAGCACGTGCGGAGTGTAAACAAGATTGCTAACTTGATAAGAAAGAAATGATCCACCATCGCTGACGACAAGCATATGGCAACATGGCGGAACTCACCATATTAGACATGAATCCTATGTAAGGAATTGAGATGAGATGCAGAGGCGCAGAGGTGCATGCCAGTTGAGCTCCCTGGCCACATATGTGGCATTTGTCAAGCTGGGCCATTTCTCTCTACACCTGGGTTGAGGCGACACATCAGGCAAGCATGCAGATGCAGACAAGCTGCAGAAAAGGAGTTCAGTAACTACCTCGACAACATCTGGTCAAAGGAACCAGATGATGTACTGCCAACCATCCAAGTCACCTTCACTATCAGTTCAAGTATAACAGTTGCTGTTGATGATGATGACATCCTGGATGTCAACCTCGCTGCAGCTGCAATTTTGGGTCAAGATGATTTGAACGAAGATGAACCTTACCATCACCATGATCCCATATTACTGCCTGACGCACCGCATCCAGACGATATTGTGGAACCCATCGCCAGCACCATTTACAAGTACATTGAATCGTTTCTATCCAAGTACAATGCTGGCATCGGCTGGAAACCTGCGCATAGTGAACTGTCTAACTTTGACATTGTCCATCAATGGCAAGACAGGAATAACTACACACCATTTAAAGATAAGGACGACTGGCAAGTAGGCCACTGGTTGATGACAAACGTGAGCCAGATGCAGGCCAATGCATTTCTCAAGCTTCCGATAGTGAGTACAAGGCATCATGGAGACTCGGAATGGAAATGTCTGAATGTTAGCAGATTCAAAGGCAACTACACATCATATAAGAACAAAATGGCCCTCCTTAAGATCGACATGCTGCCAACACAGGCATGCCCCTGGACATGTGACGTTGTTTCATCCAAGGCAACCAGTGCAACGAAGATGGTTCCCTTATGGCCCCCGAGAGGCAGATGTTTTGGTGGCGCGACCCTGTTGAATGCATGGCAGACCTTCTCGGAAATCCAGAATTCCGGGACTCACTAGCATATGCTCCGGAACGAGTCTATGTCGATGACGCAGGTACACAGCGACAATACTCACAGATGTGGACTGCAAATTGGTGGTGGGATATGCAGGTATGTCATGGCCAATCTAGTGTGATCCTGCTACAAATGTTGATCAGTACTCAGAAAAAATTGCCAGTCAACTCAACGATCGCACCTATCATCTTATTATCAGATAAGACCCAGCTATCATGATTTGGAGGTGATAAAGTCGCCTGGCCCATATACATGACCCTGGGCAACATCGACAAAGCCAAATGACGTCAACCAAACACTCACACAACAATATTGATTGGGTACTTACCTGTTCCGAGCCTTGAGTCTGTATCCGAAGATGTGTGGTCCGAAAAAGGCTACAATCTGTTCCACTACTGCATGCGCAAATTACTATCGCCTCTGGTCAAGCAGGAAAGGATGGTGTTGATGTTGTCTGCGCTGATGGTTTGATGCACCGCATGTTCCCAATCCTAGCTGCCTACGTTGCTGACTTTCCAGAGCAGTGCCTAGTAGCTTGTTGTAAGGAGAGCCAGTGTCCAAGATGTTGCATTGAGCATGACAGGCAAGGGGAGTTGGAGGAGTCTATGCCACGGATTCAAGAACAGGCCCAGATCATCCTATCACATAAAAAAAGTGGACGTCACATACCAAGATTTCATGAAGATGGAATGCGACCAGTGTTTGATCCATTTTGGAAGTATCTTCCGCACACGGACATTTTTACTTGTTTACCCCAGACATCCTTCACTAGCTTCACAAGGAGGTCTTCAAAGATCACTTGGTTGAATGGTGTACACAGATGGCAGGTGTGGAAGAGGTTAACGCACGTTTCCGAGCTATGTCTGGGTTTCCGGGACTGAAGCACTTCAAGAATGGGATATCATTTGTGACACAGTGGACAGGAAAAGAGCACAGAGAGATGCAACACATGTTTGTTGGACTTCTCACAGGTGCGGTTCAACCAATCACCTTGAGAATTGTGGTTGCCATCATCGACTTCATATATTATTCTCAACTTCACATTCACACCTCTATGACAGTTGATGCCCTCCAAAGTGCTCTGAAGATCTTCCATGACAACAAGGACATCTTTGTAGAGGCAGGTATTCAGACCCACTTCAATATTCCGAAAATCCATTCCATGCTACACTACTGTGACGCTATCAAGTCTCATAGCTCATTGGACAGCTACAACACGGAATCACCTGAACACCTTCATATCGATTTCACTAAGGATGGCTACCGTGCAAGCAATAAACGGGAATATGTTGCCCAAATGACTGCTTGGCTAGGCCATCAAGAGGCGATGAAGTGATTTGAGACCTATCTTGGGAGACTCGCCAGTGACTCAGTTGACTTGGACTCAGACTCGGACTTGGAGGAAGACTATAATTCTGACACACACATTACAACAATACGTCCTACATATTCCCACCTTGACATCGAGACGATTGTACATGACTTTGGTGCTTTCCAATTTCTCTCTGCCCTCCAGGGCTTTCTCCGACATTCTTCCCCTCCACCTCTTAAGCCTGTACTCCTGAATCATTTTGACCATTTTGATGCCTACAAGGCTCTCAAAATACAGTTGCCAGATTCACCCACCTCTGGCCACTTCAGCGAATGCACCTGAATTCGTACCACCCATGTTCATGGAGGAACTGGATGTGGTTCTGCTGATGGGAAAGCAGGGTTTGACACAGTTCTGGTGAGGATAGAAGGTGTGGTTAACCAGGTGACGAGACATACTATGCTTGATGGTGTGTGACCCATTCTATTCAATTACTCTCAGCTTAACAATCTCTAGGGCTTCGAGTTGCCCAGGTGCGCCTCATTTTTGATCTTCCTGTCCATCTGCACCGACAAGCCAACATTCTGCAAAGACTCGCCTATATTGAATGGTTCACACCCTTTCGAGGGCCGTATCCAGACTCTCATTTTCATTACGTTACATGTGCGTCCCATAATTGAGGCCCTGCAGTTGACATCATCCCTGTGGAGCAGATTGTGAGAAGTTGTCACCTGATACCCCAGTTTAGTACACATTGCCCAAGGTCGTGGACTCTGGAGACTGTTCTTGAAACAGCATCCTCATTTTTTTACAATCCGTACATTTCTCTGCATGAATTTGCCCATTTTTTCAAAGTTTAATAGTTCCACTTCACACCCCCAATATAATGCAATGTTCACAATACCCAAAAATACATCTGTGTGACCTGTTTTACCTAGTTCTACAGAGCACATGGCCTGTGACTATAGGCTCTTGAGTGCTCTGTAGGATGTTCCTGGCTACTGAGGCCTACACATGCTACTGTGCCTACTTAGGCGCTGGGTTGCTATGGAGCTGGGACCAGTTTCCTGATGTAGAGAGGATGTAGCAAGCAGTGGGGCAGGGTAGGGTGGGTTGCAGGGGTGGGGTGCAACAGCTGTGTGGGCATTCCTTCTTGGTCTCTTACCACCATCACCGTTGATTTTTCCACGATGACTTCCCCCCCCGTTACACCCACTGCAACCCCCAGGTTTCAGTTTCCCCCTCCCTCTCCCTCTGTGGCACCTCCCTGGCCCCTCGCAGGAACATGGCTCCCACTTGAGCCCCTGTCAAGACCGCAGGACGAGATTGGCCCTTCCAATTCTCATGATTTTTCACCTTCATGGGTTTTCACCGAGACTCCCATTTCTCAGCCCATTCAAACGCCCGCCTTAAATACGTTGGCCGGCGGGGCAGAGCCCTCCCTCGAACCTCGCTACTTCCCTCCTGGGAAAAGGCTTGCAAAGAAGAAGGCACTTTCTGGGGATGACGAACTCTCCGTTTTCAACATCCTCAACACCTTTCGTCGTCGTTGGTTCCTCTCTGTGGACAACCTCAGGGCCAATGCCCTCTCAGCCCAAAAGGCAGTGGACAGAAAAATTTCTTGGGTTAAGTTCGCTCCCCAGTTCCACGCTTGTTACGGTTATACGGGCTGCCTGGCCCATTTCTGACTGTTTCCCGTCCATTTTTCGACTTGTGTTATGACCTAGGACCCCTTTCCTTGGCCAGCCCCCTCTGTTTGACTTCTAGGGGCTGTGCATCGCCGTTTGGGACGTGTATTTGACTCAGGGATCATGACTCAAGTCTTGAGTCAGCATTCTTGACTCAGATCTTGAGTCAGACGCACTGAGTCAGTTCTTGAGTCATCAGAACTGACTCAGGTCCTTAGTCAATGGTCTTGACTTTGCTACTTTACTATGACCTTTGTAGGATAGTTGGCTGGCCCTCTGTACGCATAAATAGGGCCCTATGGACGAGCTAAAGCCCCAGCTTCAGCTTCGTCGAGAATCACAGTTGTTGCTTGACACTCAAACTCCCTCTCTTTTTCTTGTGCATCCCCTCTTTGTACCTTTGATTAAGGTACCTTCGCGCCACAATCAGAACATCTGTTTGCTTGTTTACGCCTTGTAAACAAGCTCACAGACGCTCTGAACCTTGTACGAAATTGAGGGTGAAGGATTATCTGATTCCTCATCTTCCATTTCGCACAAACCTTAGTTCAACCTCCCACGAGTGTCCTTGGAAGGCGAGCATCCCTTGCATTCCAAATACACTCACGCCCGCATTGTGGTTGAACTTACAGATCGTCCTTCATCCATCTGCCACCGTCTATCCTCTTTGGGAACAGTAACTCTGACCATCGCGTGCGCCGGCCCGTACTACCCGTCTCACGCGATACAGAACCAAGAGTTCGCACAGTCAAGTCTATCCTTCACAGGAACTCGCCTGCGCGTCCTCCACTGATTAATTGAAGCTCACTCTGAGCCACGGTCCCTGTGAACCGTGACAACGCTCACCTGGTCAAGTGCGCTGTCGCGCTTGTGCCTCACCCCATCGATAAGGTGAAAAAGGTGATGTTCAGATATATCTTAGAGCTTCTTAACGGGGAAGGCCCTCAAGCCTTTTTCGATCTCTCAAAAGGCCAGCAGAGAGCTACGCAGGCCCAAAAGGAGAAGAGGTGACTCTCACAGAAAAGGAACCATGCATCGAGGTGAGATCGCCGAAAAGCGGCCAAAGAAGCTGTTAATGGCAGACCACAATGGCAATGCCCGACCTGCGGACGGAAGTTCATGTCCCACAAAGCTACGAAGTGACACCGATGCCCTATTTCCATGGAGGAGAGCGGAAAGAGTGGGGATGCAAAAGGCAAGGGTAGAACCTCTGCCCACGCTAGGCCAGACAAGCCAGGCCCCCCTAACCCTCCCACCACCCCCTCTAACACAGTCACTCCATTGGCCACCACTGCCCTGCAAACTACAACGATGCTCAAGACTAAAGCTCCAAAGAAAAAGAAGAAGCAAAGCGCCTACAAATGGCCGAACACTTGATCTAGCGCTGTCGAGGTGGCATCAACAGGTCCCACCCCGCTCCGTACTTTGGTCAGAGAGTTTGCGTCCAACCAGCGTTCCGAGGGTACCTCCGACCAACATTCAACTCAGCTTAACACTAAGAAGAAGCGAAGAACCAGGAGAGGGCTAATGGACTCAGTAACGTGACAGGACTTGAGTAGTGGTACTGTCAGGACTTGAACGCGGTCTATAGGATGTGTGTACCCTGAAATCGCTTAATAAAAGTTATTCTAAAAAAAAAAAAAAAAAAAAACAGCTGCATGGGTAGCATTAGGAAAGTGGTGGCATGTCAGGACAGCAGTGGGATAGCAATTGTGGCAGCAGCAGGGCAGTAATAGTGGCAGTGGCAGAACAACAACAGCTGTATCAAAAACATAACAGCAGTGGTGGCAGCAAGAGAAGATGACAGGGCCAGCCTCTGGGAAGTCTAGCATTAGCTTTCTGATTTCATCCATTTATGTACTCATTTAAAATACTAGTTGTGTCCACCTACCATTGTCATTGTCACCATCACCTTGCCTGCCCACTCCTGTCACCATTGCTGTTGTTGTCATCTGGCCCACTCCGTCCACAGCTCTATAGCCTGCAGGCAAGTTCTGCTATCATCACCTGGCCTGCCCCTGTCTCTGCCACCACCACCTGGCTCAACTTAAAAAACAAGAAGTCTACCTCTTAGCTAAACACCCCTCTTGACTTCCAGCTCTCTAAGATTGTCTACATCAGGAAAACCCATCTAACTTTAAAGTGTATTAGATGCTCCTTAGAGCTTACTTAAGTATCTTATTGACATTGGTAAGTAGATCCTTCTACTTACCAATGTCAATAAGATACTTAAGTAAGCTCTAAGGAGCATCTAATACACTTTAAGGCCAGATAGGTTTTCCTGATGAGGTTCAGGTTATAGTACATCAGGAAAATCCAGAAAAAACTTAGACAGCTTAACCAGCTTATTTCATTTTTAAGCCTGTCAAGTTGCTTAAGCTGCTTATTTTTTGCTTAGAAAATGAGTATGTACAACAAGTAAGCAAATCAAGGCCAAAGATAAGCACATTAAGTAATTAAAATGTGTAAGACACTTAAGACAAGCAAACAGAAATAAAAAATTAATTTATGTAATTTAACTAAAGTCCGAAAAAAATAATGCTAAGTCGCGACTTGTGAAATTTTTGCTAAGTCGTTACAGTGGGTGTATTATTTACTACTGTTTGCACAATGTTGATTTTCGTGCCTCTCG
>WTXI01000205.1:0-64904 GCA_022376515.1 Lactifluus volemus
CTGGCGACACATTGTGTTTGCTTCACCTTCCCGTTTACATCTACGACTTATCTTCAGGGAGTACAGGTCCGCGAGGACAGTTATGTTAAAACGTCTCCCTCCAATTCCGATTGTCTTCGACTTCAGGTTTGTTGGAGACACTATCAAAAAACAGAACCGCATGATTTCTGCGCTCAGATATCGCAATCGTATCGTGGCGGTCAACTTCGTAGGATCAGACGTAGCCCTGGAAACGTTCTTGAAGGCAATGCGTCACCCATTTCCGTGCTGGAGAGCCTCGCACTCGAATGTCTTGGCAAGTGGAACTATGACCTTCCCAATACGTTCCTTCAAGGTTCTGCCCAGCGCCTGCGCCGTCTCAAGTTAGCTGGCGTAACCCTCTCATCTTTGTCTCAATTACTCTCATCTACAACGGGCCTTGTCGGCCTCGATTTAAAAAGTGACGCCAACTTCTGTCCATCGCCAGTAGCATTGCTCCCTACCCTGCAGGGCATGCCATCCCTGCGTTGTCTTGCGTTGGCAGAGCCTGACGATGCCCCTTCATATATTCGCCCCATTCCTATAATTGAGAAAGAAGACATCATTTCGTTATCAAACCTGACATGTTTTCACTTCAGTGGTTATAGAACTCACTTGGAGGGCCTAATGGCCCGATTGGCAGCCTCATCTTTGCAGGAGGTCCACATTCAATTGTATGATCACCCACCTACGCCCCCTATCTTGCACCTCCCCCGGTTTATCCGCGATGTAGGCAGACCAGCTTTTTCGGCCGAATTCAAATTTGTAGGATCGTGGCCCCGCGTTTTTGTGTTGCAATCTATGGGTGAACCGCCACTCAGGCTTATTGTGTTTCAAAATGTTTTTTCTGTATTGCGGACGCTCTCCGATATGATTGCCACAGTTGAGGACCTCCTCTTTACACACCCCTCCCAAACCAAACGCCAAAGGTCGCTCGCTCGACGGTCGTTTCAATGGCGAATGCTTATTGGGAAGTTCCGTAATGTGAAGATTCTCAGATTGCGGCACGCACTAGTGCTTGATGTTGCAAAATTCTTCCTGCGGAAAGGCGAAAAACGTGCCTTGGATCTTTTACCCATGCTGGAAAGGATCGAGCTACATCCCGGAGGGCATGACAAACTTTTTAGCGAGAGGCAACGTGCGTCCGTGCTTAACAGCTTCCAGCCATTTGTGGCTGCGCGGGAACGGGTAGGCCGCCCTCTGTATGTGTTTTGGAACACAGATCGGGTACTTCCAACTATATCTTGTGACGCCACTGAGCGGCTCTGTCTACTTGATCAGTAATTAAATTTTAGAGGCTAGTTGTGGTAGCTGGAATCTAAATAACTAAAGAATTTTTTTGGGTTTTCAGACAAGGCACCCTGTCTTTTGTTTGACATTGGAAACTCGACTATCAAGCCTGAAAAAAAGGCCTAAATGGTGGGATACTGTACTGTATTACAGTTATGGGCCTTGTCAGTGGTCCATGTTTGGCCAAGTTTGCCGTTTAGCAAGCACCAGAGGCGAGCAATCCTCTTACTTGCGTTTCAATTCTTCTGAAGCTACAACGCGCCTAAATGTTACCAAACCCCGAGATACCGCACATCAGCCGCGCTCAGGCCACCGAAACGCAATCGAGCTCGCACTTACTGCAAGTGACTGGTACGTATCTTTTATGATCATGCTCTGAGAAGTACGTAACCTCTTTCCCATGCCAGTCCTCAGAGCGCACAACATTCCCCGTCTCAAGACCGTCCTCGGGTTAAGAACAAAATTCTATGCTACTGTGACTTACGGGGCTACAACGAGGCAGACACGATCTTTGCAGAGAGGGGGTAATAACCATGTGGAATGGAACGAGAATATCGACGTTTTGTGGGAAAATCTCATCTTTTTATTCTACTTACAGCTGAGTCTTTAGCAGCGCTGTACAACCCCACCCTCAAATCGCAATATCTCTTTATGCGAAACGGACCACACGGAAAGACATCCTGATTGGAAAACAGGAAATTGTCTGTGAGCCACATCGCGGTTTGTCTGTTTTGCAACTCTTACTTATACGTCTGACTGAGCATACTACCTATAGAACTCGATATTATATTCGGCGGCGCTGATGGACATCCTAGGCCTCCAACAGAGCCGGCCCCAGTTTTAACAATCACCGTGTCAGTGTACGCGAGTTCCTCTCTGACTGCGACAGTCAACACCCCGAGTCCCCCAGAGGATGACCCTGTCACTGAAGGAGGCCCTACGCGCCCTATTGTCCAATCCAACACCGAAACCATGCAAACCACGGCAGTTTCCACTTCCCTATCTTCATCCAGGATCGATGACCTTCCCATCGGGAGCGGTACTTCTGAGCGACCCGTAACAGACGGCCAGACGGAGGAATTACGTACTACTCTCCATCGTGCTGAGGAAGCTATCGATACTATCAATACCGTAAACACATGGAAAACTGCTCTTAACTCTATCAAGTGGGTGATGGATACCGTCAGTCCAATTGCAGCAGTATGTCCAATATTAGTTTTTGCATATCCGTCTTGAGATAATTTCCTCTATTCAGTTGAATCCCTATTCGCATCTAGCATGGAGTTTGCTCTCAAAGATTCCCGAGGTGGGCCTCCTCGTCTTGATATGGGACATTCTTTTGTTTTTGTTCACCTTGCCGCCAGACATTGCTACAGCTGGTTCAGCGTGACGATAACGTCCAAACACTACTTGAGGCGATACGGGATGCTTTTGAACTTGCAGAAGAGGCGGACACTTTGAGGGACATCCAACCGGAGTCTAAGCAGGCGAAAATCCTCCATGAGATGCTGGAGTGCGTCTCCAAAACTGCGGAATTTATCGAATCGTATGCGAGGGATGTGCAAGTCGGCATGTCGTCTTGACCTCTCTCGTAGCTTATGATTGACATGTGGTTTCCAGGAAAGCGGACTTTGAAGAACCTCGGTGGCCAAGTTGACGAAAAAGTCGAAGACTACCGTTCGTCTCTCGTCCGACTACGAGAAAAGCTCCTCGCACATGCTACTGTCATCACTGAGGCCACTGTCCTTCAAACGCGAGACGATGTGAGGAAAGTGGGGACACAGCTAACGGAGCACGCATTAGGTGTTGGTGCGTAACTCTGACCGTCACAAGATCGTGGGATTGTTGACCTGACAAGGGGCACACAGAGTTAAGTGCAATAATCGGAGAATTGCCCTACAAGGGAGGCTGGCAGTTCGGCGATGAGAAGCGCTGTCTTCCAGGTACACGGGTGCATTTCTTGGACTATATCGTCCAGTGGGTCGAGAATCGAGAATCTGAACGCGGGCTCGTTCTGCTTGGTCAGGCGGGCACGGGAAAGTCATCGATTGCGCATGAGGTCGCACGTCGGTTCGAAAGCAAGGGTCTCGGGTCTTACTTCACCTTTATACGGAAGGAGGGTTCCAAAGACGAGGCTTACAAGCTTTTCACGACAATTGCCCGTGATCTCTCTGACAACTATCCTGCGTTCAGCCTCGCCCTTGGGAAGGTCATTAAGCATAATTCATCTCTTCGTCGTACCCGCGACCGTCGCACACTTTTCGAACGCCTCCTCCTCGAGCCGCTCACCGATCTTCAACTTCGTGATCCGATCCTCATTGTGATAGATGGGTTGGATGAAAGTGGAGATACAATCGGCAAATATGGACTACACACATTTCTTGCCCAACGTCTCGTCGACCTCCCACCAAACCTCCGCATACTCATCACCTCGAGGCCAGAAGATGGTATCGAACCTGCGTTCGTCGACGGTCCGTCCGTCCGTACCCTCTACATGGATGACGCCCGACTAGCTGCCAATACGGAGCAAGATATTGGCATGTATCTTCGGAACGAGCTCCCCGAGGACGTTTTCAAAGACCATGGTGGCAAATTGGCGAAGGCGTCAGAGGGGTTGTTTCAATGGGCAGCCGTTGCTTGTGGGTTCATAAATAGCACTGCTAGTCTTGGCCTAAGCAACAATGAGTGTATACGGCGCCTGTTGGGACACTCTCGAGGTCGCTCAGGAGAGGGTCTGCTGGACAACTTGTACGAACAAGTTCTCAAAGAGTACTTCAAGTCACATGAAGCACAGGCACTCTTTCGGACCATCATGGGACAGCTGTTTGCTGCGGTTGAACCGCTCTCTATCCGCTCGCTGATCGCTTTGCGACAGCATGCACCAACTTCTGGTCCTGGCTCGGAGGATTCCGATCGAGTCGTCAAAATTCTGCGTCACTTGGGCTCGCTGCTGAGCAACGTCACTTCATTTGATCAAACGCGTCCTATCGTTCCTCTCCATACCTCATTCCGCGACTTTCTTACTAACAAGACGAGCAATGAGTTTTATGTGGATCTTGCTGATGCCCATCATCAGTTGGCAAATTCCTGCCTTGGTTTAATGCTTGATATCCTCAAATTCAACATCTGCAACCTCGAGTCATCATATCTCGCCAACAGCGACGTCCCAGACTTGGAATTTCGAATTTCCAAATGCATCCTACCTGCTCTATCGTATGCCTGTATTTATTGGGGCGATCATTTAAAACATCTTGTGTTCGATCACGATGTTTTTATGAAGCTCCGATTGTTCCTCAAGACAAAGTTTCTGTTTTGGCTGGAAGTGCTTAGCATCAAGAAGAGTATAGGCCTTGCTCCACGAGCATTATCATCTCTGTCGATATGGTTGCAGCGGGAGGTACGTACACCGCATAATTAAATATGACGTATAGTGATATTTACGTGAAATCGCAATAGGGTTCACAGACGGTGCCAGTGAAGGATTTGTTGGGATTAGTGAACGATGCGTCTGCATTTGTGCGATATTTCGGAATGGTGATGGCAAGAAGTGCACCGCATATCTATATCTCAGCACTCCCTTTCGCACCAAGCTCTTCCCGCATCCTCAATCAATACCTATACCAATTCCCTCGTACGTTGACCTTGGAGCGCGGGCAGTTGTCTCATTGGCCTGCATTGGAAATGACGATTCCGGCACACGACGCTTGGGTCTTTCACGTTGCATTCTCGCCTGATGGACAACGTATCGCATCAGCCTCGTCGAATGACACGATTTGCGTGTGGGATGCCACAACAGGCGAGGTTGTGGCGGGGCCATTTACTGGACACACTTCTTCGGTCAGATCTGTTGCATTCTCTCCGGACGGAGAGCGCATCGCATCTGCTTCAAACGATCACACGATTCGCGTTTGGGATGCCACAACAGCACAGGTTGTAGCAGGCCCGTTTTTAGGTCACACCAATTACGTCACATGTGTCACATTCTCGCCGGATGGACAGCGAATCGCATCGGCCTCAGAGGACTGCACGATTCGGGTGTGGGATGCCACAACGGCACAGGTCGTAGCAGGCCCGTTTACTGGACACACCTCTTGGGTTGAATGCGTTGTATTCTCTCCAGACGGACAGCATATCGCATCGGCCTCGATCGATCGGACGATTCGTGTGTGGGATTCTACAACAGGACGGGTTGTAGCAGGCCCGTTTACTGAACACACCAAATCGGTCACATCTGTTGCATTTATGCCGGACGGACAGTGTATCGCATCGGGCTCTTCTGATGGCACAATTCGCATTTGGGATGCCACAACAGGACGGCTCGTAGCGGGCCCGTTTACTGGGCACACCGATCGGGTCACATCTGTTGCATCGTCGCCAGACGGACAACGTATTGCATCAACTTCGGGCGATCGCACTATTCGCGTGTGGGATGCCTCGACAGGACAGGTCGTAGCGGGCCCGTTTACTGGACACACCAGTTGGGTCAGATCTGTTGCATTCTCGCCAGACGGACAGCGTATCGCATCGGCCTCGGACGATTGCACGATTCGTGTGTGGGATGCCACAATAGCACAGGTCGTAGTGGGTTCCTTCACCCAATACACTGAATCGGTCAGATCTGTTGCATTTTCACCGGATGGACAGCATCTTGCGTCGGCCTCGCACGATGCCAAAATTCTCTTGTGGAATGCCACAACAGGACAGGTTATAGTGGGCCCATTTACTGGACACACCGATTGGATCACATCTGTTGCATTCTCTCCAGATGGACGTTGTATCGCATCGGCCTCGGGCGATCGTACGATTCGAGTGTGGAATGCCTCAACAGGACAGGTCATAGCAGGCCCATTTACTGGACACACCGATCATGTCACATCTGTTGCATTCTCACCAGACGGACGGTGTGTTGCATCGGCTTCATATGATCGCACAATTCGTGTGTGGAATGCCTCAACAGGACAGCTTGTAGTAGGCCCATTTACTGGACACACTGATTGGGTCGCATCTGTTGCATTCTCGCCGGATGGACAGCGTATCGCATCGACTTCATACGATCACACGATCCGTGTGTGGAATGCCTCAACAGGACGGGTTGTAGCAGACCCGTTTACTGGACACACCAGACCGGTCAGATCTATTGTATTCTCGCCAGATGGACAGCGTATCGCATCGGCCTCAGAGGATGAGACGATTCGCGTGTGGGATGCCAGAACAGGTCAGCTCACGGCAGGCCCGTTTACTGGACACACCGATTGGGTCTTATCGGTTGCATTCTCACCAGATGGACAGTGTATCGCGTCGGCCTCATACGATGGGACGAGTTGCGTGTGGAATGCCACAACAGGACATCTCATAGCAGGCCCATTCGCTGGACACACCTCTGCTGGTGTCAATTCTGTTGCATTCTCCCCGAATGGACAGCATATCGCATCGACCTCGGACGATGGCACGATTCGTGTGTGGGATGTCACAACAGGACAGGTTGAAGCGGGCCAGTCTACTGGACACGTCAACTGGACCAGGTCTGTTGTACTCTCACCAGATGGCCAGCATACTGCCTCAGCTTCAGATGATTGCGCAAATCATGTGGTGAATATCGTAGCAGAAGATTCTAAGTTCCACTTTACGGACCAATCCCTGATCAATGGTGAGGGTTGGATATGTGGAGAAGAAAATGAGCTTTTTTTATGGATTCCCGATCTGCATAAGCGTTGTCTTCATAGACCTAGCACTGTCTGGGCTGCGGGCGGACATGAGACCCGGCTTGATCTTTCAAAGTTTGTGCACGGGTCGAATTGGGCTACAGTATATGATCACACGTTACTTCAATAGAATCACTCGTATGCTAATATCTATCTAGCCATGTCTTACCCGTCTTTGTGACGAGGCCTACCACGACCTCCCGTTCACTGCAACTTCATGAGAGGGTATCATACAGTAAATGCAAACCTTTGTGGGCCAGCAATGGACAGGTCATGTGACTGTTGTGTGAGGTCGCCGGGAGATGCAGACATCGGCCCGGATCGCCGTATATGCCTAATCTGTGCATGTGATTTCCTTCCTCGGTACATGACTGGTTCCCTCTCACTCTGCAACCTCTCACTCTGCGATGTTGCGCACCTTTCTCGCATCGGCCCGCTCACCTCTTTCTTTTAAACTTTCCTCCAGGTCAGTTACTTTGGAATTTTGATACCGCCATTGTACTGATCCATTCGCTTTGCATCAGGGCGTTCTCAACTTCACCTGCGTGGCGCGCGATTAATTCGCTACATTCCTTTTCAGAAGAGGAGGAGCTCCTGAGAGAATCTGGTATGACATATCCTTACCGAGTCTCAGCCAAAAAGTTGCTTACAGTGTATCCAGTGAAGCGCTTCGCGCAGGATGTTGTTGGGCCCAAGGTCCGTGAGATGGACGAAAACGAAATGATGGATCCCTCCGTGGTCAAGGGTCTCTTCGAACAGGGAGTGCGTAATTTCGCTTTTATATGCGGTACTTGTCTCACGTACGCGTAGCTCATGGGTATCGAAACAAGTGCGGATCAAGGCGGCGCAGAGTCCTCGTTCACTTCCGCAATAATTGCGATCGAGGAACTCGCAAAGGTCGATCCATCTGTATCTGTCATGTGTGACGTACACAATACGCTTGTAAACACGGTCATCCGGAAATACGGTACCAAAGAACAACAGGAGAAGTGGCTACCGCAACTTGCTGAGTCAAAGGTTCGTCCCCGACCACCCCGGCTCGTCCGTCTACGCGTTCCCTAACGGACTCACAGCTCGGTAGTTTCTGTCTATCTGAGCCCGCTTCTGGCTCGGACGCGTTTGCCCTCCAAACACGCGCAACAAAGGATGGAGACAACTGGACCATCAATGGTTCAAAAATGTGGATTACCAACTCATACGAAGCCGAAGTATTTCTCATCTTTGCCAATGTGAGCACCCAATTTCCATATCTCAGAGATATAATGCTACCTTATGTTTCTCGAAGATCGACCCGAGTAAAGGCTATAAGGGCATTACTTGTTTCATTGCGACCAAGGACATGGGGATTCAAATTGCCAAAAAGGAACAGAAGCTTGGCATCCGCGCTAGCTCAACATGCACTTTGAACTTCGATGATATGAAAGTTCCGGCCGAGAATATCATCGGTGGCGAAGGATTAGGATATAAGATTGCCATCGAGATTCTGAATGAGGGTCAGGCATCTCCCTCAGTGTTCTACCTCCTTTATTTAAGACAACACATTAGGTCGCATTGGTATCGCTGCTCAAATGCTTGGCCTTGCTCAAGGAGCGTTTGAAAAGGTGGTCCCTTATACGTACGAGCGCAAGCAGTTTGGGCAGGCGGTGGGTACTTTTCAGGGCATGGCTTTCCAAATTGCAGAGGCTGCTATCGATCTCGAGACTGCGAGACTGCTTACGTACAATGCCGCGCGGAGAAAGGAGGAAGGGCGCAGCTTTACCAAAGAGGCAGCTATGGCGAAGTATTGGGCGAGCGTCGTTGCACAACGCGTGTCAGGACAGGCAATCGAATGGGCAGGCGGTATCGGTTTCACGCGGGAGACAGGTATTGAAAAGTTTTGGCGCGATTCAAAGATTGTGAGTCTATCGTTTTCTCCCGCTGAAGGGGTTGTGACGATATCTGAACAACGCTCTCGTGTTCAGGGTGCTATCTACGAAGGGACGTCCAACATTCAACTACAGACTATCTCCAAGTATATCCAAAAGGAATACTCATAAGCCAATTGCGCGAGAGCTCCCGCTGTAACATAGCGTAAACCTTGTTCTACAAATTTACAGGACCGTAAAAAGTTCCCACGGGCGTGAACCCCCTTATTTACGCTTTCTCCTTTCCGACCTCGACGACCGTCCTGCGTGAGGGACCAACGACACCAACGCGCCTTGAGGCAAACGCATGTCTTGGGAGTACTCCTGTATTGCTCCGCTGGCGTTGGGCGCACCGGCCTCAAGTACTCTCCTCTCAATGGCATACTACTCCTGCTTTGCGGATTCTGGCCCAACGAACGGCTCGGTATCAACATTCTGCGCACGCTTGGAGCGTGATCGAAACGTTTTCTGGGACGGAGGGGCAGTCCCAGCTGCACCAATGCTGCTCAGCACGACGTGCACCCTCGGCGCCCAGCAGATGAACCACTCAGTGACTGTCTCGCAGTTGAGCTGCTCCGCATCAATGCACCATCTGATTTTGATTATCTGACTGAATGTCTCCTCAAGCTCCAAGGGGTCCTCTCTGCCAAAGAAATACACCTACCCAACAACAAATACTAGAAAGGTGACCCATCAGGTCACCTTTCTGGTCTTTGTCATTTGGTAGGCAAATGTCTTTGGCAGAGCCTGTTACCTCTACACCTCAACCTCGACCTGAGAGTTTCGGGCACGAAGGTTGAGGTGTCGTTGTAAGATCAGATCAGACAACGGCGCTACTGATCCAAATCTCCACCGTACATGACAAAGTCACAGCTGACTTGGGTGATCCAAGATAGCAACCAAATTGTGGTCCCATCGGCGAGCAGATATTCCGCATCCTATTGCCAGCACAATATGGTTTTTTTAGAAGTTATTAGCCATGCCTCCAGTCGCTTTGTTTTGACGAACGAATCTAGTGTCAACCTAGAGGCTTATCACAGTAAGAATGGCCAAAGCGACCAATTTTGCGCCGTCTTCATTCCGGCCGCTAAGGAAGAACGTCGCCGTCGAGTCGTTTTAAAGGACTTCCCAAATGCAGAGAGAGGGTCAACTGTAAGGGTAGTTGGGGACGTCTTTCTGGTCATGTTCAACGTCCCCGAATGACATATTCACGCATGCCCTGACCGGTGGGGCGAGGACTCCATTTCGGCCAAGGGCCTTCAATTCCACGATCCCGTGATAGCTCGTGCATGACTTATGGCTTCTTATTGATCCAAAGGGGGTCAAGTTCGGTCAAACCGACTCCCTCTCTCTCCGCGCGCTGGCGGTAGTAGACTTTTGGAGGGCTGTCCGGCAACCATCGTGGATAACTTTGGCATAGTCGGGGTATGCCGAGATGTGGCACGAGCTGGATCGGATTGGACATGGAGCGTTTGGCCAAGGCTTCAAGTCCGGTTCCAGCTGGCAAGATCGATGTGGATTGGATGTCCGGCGAAAAGCTATTTTCAGGGGAAATTGGAACAGTTAGTCATGGTGGGATGCTATTGCACAATTGAAGAGATTTCCTTGAAGATAGTAATTTTGTCAATGGGTTGGGTGCACAGAAAGTAACTCAACATCCAATGGGGAGGAAGGTCATGGTTAAGAGGAGCAGCCTTTTATAGGCAAGAGCAAGCAATGGGTGTATTTTCGGAGTTGGTGTCAGGGGTTGGACATGCGAGTGTATGTGTGACCTTTCAAGAGAGTTCAAGAGAGGACTATAAATAGCTAAAGGGTAGCTACGAAAGTGTCACTATATTAAAAGGAGATTTAACCTGTAACTTATGCTGATAACTCCAGAGCCACAGAAAAGCAACAAGTCAGACATGTAAGTTACACTTGTCCACTCCTTGTCCGGGAGAATAGTAGGAGAGATTCATACACCCCCCACCCGATAGCCGAGGAAAGTATTTTGCGCGAGAGGCGGAGGGAGGCACCATCAAAGAAACCGGATATGCCCCGTTCCTTTAAATGCAAACTCGGTGAACTTGTGGAACAGGCTGAGATAGAAGCACTGACATTCCACACCGTCAAGACCGTCCGGGTGAGGCCATGGTACTTGTCTTCTGAGCGAACTTGCATCCTCGTCTACGAAACGTCGAAGTCAATGCGTACTCCTTCCAAGGAAAACAAGGATCGAGCAAGACAGACCTTGATGACATCAAATGGATGCGTGGTGAGGGTCGCGATGGTTCCGGCGGCGGCGCCAGAGGCGCTATGTAATGCTGCAGAAACCAGGGGTGACGAGGGTGGTAGTGCAGACGCGGCTTCGTACTTTATGCCCTCGTAGAAGACCAAAAATAGACCCGCGTAGGGTGCGTCGCGTAGCGACGATGCAAGGAACCCGCGAAATAGTTCCGAAGGTCCACCACGTAGGATTGAGCGCACAGAAGATGTCAGGGAACCGTACGTATGCAGGTTACTCTACGAAGGAAAAGCAGAGGGGGTCATCAATTCGCATATGATGGACAGCACGAGTAAGGGGTTACGGACTTCGTATCGCGCCTTGAGGACTGAGAACGGATTGAGTACAAACCCGACGGCGACGCGAGTAGTGGCGCCGGACAAGAGGTTCCCGGAGCTTGTTAGTACGGGAAGAACAGAAGCATTTTTTTCGGAACCCGGTTTACGGACAGCGGCGAAGAAGGGAGAGCATGCCATAAAGGCGCGGACTTGACTCAAGCTGGACATGTAGAGCGAAATGCCAGGGACATTGCTGATATAAATTTGTTGAATTGTCTATTCAATCAAGGGGAAAAAAGCAGGGAAAGTACCGAATTAACGTTGCAGATGTACCACGCCAGAGGCCGACTACTCCGGAGGAAGAAATGATCTCTCGCGTGGTGGAACGAATGATGCCAGGCGTGGCTTGCCTGGATGGACATCAGGGATACAGGTTGGCCCTCGTCAGGGCACTCATACATACCTCTTTCCTAGCACAGCATCACCTTGCTGAAGACGCGTCTTTATGAGGTCGACTGGTGCAAAGATGAGGTGAAACTGAAGCAAGTCGGATGAAACGACAAAGGCCACGTACAAGGTTGTAAGAAGAGTGATGAGGTGAGTCCGGAGAGGGCGCCTGTTATAATAAAGTGAATGGCTGATCCCCAGAGATGAGAAGAGTGCACACTACCTGACAAGAGGTGTTGACCGACATTGGTCATCTATGTCGTCGAGTGTCTGAAGCTATTACATTACATAATCAAGCCCATGAGTCATTTCCACGCAGTCGCCACATGCTTGAGTTAGCTGACTAGCACACAACGACCGGAACATGTCGACGTGGTCAATTGCTGACATGCCATAAAATTGGCGCAGCTATCACCTCGTGTCCTCTTCTATCTTTCTTTTGTACAGATGGCTGAATGGTTTGTTACGTTGGGCCTTGTTTTCGGTGGATGCTGCAGGTACGCGACAACTCTCTCCTTGTACAGTACCGTCTCGTGTGCTGACTAAACGACAAGTACTGCTCTCGCTCTAGAACGTGTTACATCTGAGTACCCTAAATCTGGAAGCCTCATCACATTCTCCCAGTTTCTCCTTGTCTCCCTTCATGGATTCGCCAAGTTCGTCACATTCACCCGTGGGCCCTTGGGCCTCCCCATACCTCGCCTGTTACCACGCAGGATACCCTTCCTACGATACCTGACTCATGTTGGACTCTTTTACTTTCTTTCTCTGTTCAACAACCTCGCATTCGGCTACGGTATCCCCATGCCTGTGCATATCATCTTCCGTAGTGGCGGGCTGGTCGTAAGCATGCTTATGGGGTGGTTAATATCTGGCAAATCGTGAGTCTTCAGTACCACTAGTTCTAAACCCGTCTTATAATCGAATCAGATATACTAAGTCCCAAATACTCTCGGTGATCTTTGTCACAGTCGGTGTTGTCCTGACGACGCTTTCGTCCCATCGAAGCCAGAAGGCAGCAAATTCTTCCTCTCTTGATACAACCGCCTCCCGTTATCTTACGGGGATAGCCGTTCTATCTTTGGCCCTCGTTCTTTCTGGCTTCCTTGGAATAGTGCAGGAAAAGACATTCGCATCATATGCAAAAGACACCCCGGCACGCCCAAGGCCAAAACAAGTCCGCTTGTCTCCCACTGCAAAGGCGGTCGTCCTCCCACCCATCTGGGAGGAATCCATGTTCTACTTGCATTTCCTGTCCCTGCCGATGTTCTTTTTTGTACGCCACGACATCGCCATGCAGTCCAGCGTGCTTTTCTCCCCATACGCAGCCACGACAACATTCAACGTCCCCCTAGCCGCCGCGCAATTTACCCTGCCCGCTGTCCTACCAGTCCTACTAGCTAACACTTTGACGCAGCTACTCTGCGTGGCGGGTGTCAACCGCCTCACGGCGCGCGTCCCCGCGCTGACCGTAACACTTATTCTGGTCGTACGCAAAGCAGTCTCTCTAGTGCTGAGTGTGGCGCTGTTTGACGGTGTCGATGTTGCGTGGGGGATGCTCTGGAGCGGGGCGTTCCTCGTATTCGCAGGCACCGTGGTATATACAATCAGCGAGAGGCCTGTGAAAAGGCCTGTGAAATCGGAGGGGAAAAAGGAGTAAGAGTAGAATTGTCCTCGTTTACCCCACCATTTTGCGGCAACTGTCCGTTTCTCAGCCAGCGTATCTGTAATATTTCTTTCCTTGGGAAGCAAAGCTTTGATAATGATGCTACATTATTTTACAGGTATTTAAAGCAATGTTCGCACACGAAACCTCGGAGTTCCATATATATCACAGTACATGATGATGATCTTAGATTACGTACCCAAATAGAATCAGTGGAATGCTAGAATGACCATTTGTCGGATTCTAGTACAAGCTTTCGGAAAATGCTACTACTGCCTAGTTACTAGAAACTTTAGATCGAGGGTCCGCATCTCTGAAGTGATATCGTGCGTCTGGTCAAGTACAACTACGTGGTTGACAATGGTTACTAGGCTATAATAATACACCGCTCCTATGCTCAGGCTGACTATAGATAAAGATCTATGATGATTCACTGGGATGGACACAAATGCGTAACCAGTAGGCAGACTGGTTGTCGACATTCGCTGCCATGCCTCTTCGGTACTGTACTGTATGATGTGGTTGCAGTGCTCTGCACTAAGTGTACAAACTTTGCTGTCTGTAGGCACATCGTCATGTGACCATGTGAATTTGCTATTCGTGGAGATAAAAGGGAAGAAGTTGGTTCCGCCACGTACCGACGCCAGCAATCAGTGATACGATCGATCGCGTGCGGGCATATCCAGTCATGTCCCGGACGATACAGTCTTCTTAGTGTTGGAAATCAACTCCGAGCGAGACAGACATTTCGGCCGAGGTAAATGACTCCGGATTTGGACACTTAATATAGCACTTTATAGTACATCTTTTTACTACTCATGGATGCTCTTATGGCCCCTTTTAGGTTACTATTTTCTACTTAGAGTGTTTTCTCGAAGCCTTTCGAATGATTTATACATGTACATACACATATATACATGTCCAATCCCCCCCCTTGGGGGGATATAAGTACTGTACCTTCTGTACATTGCAATATAAGGTTTTTGCCTCCGGGCTCATATTCCAACACGTGTTTTTCCCGCCAGTAAGCGTGTTTAGTCACCACTATTCCACCGCACTGCCACCTCATCGCACCTCAGTCGAATTTCTACTAGGCTACAGAAACGTTTATTGCCTGTCTAGGTTGTCTCTTTTTGCCATCCCTCATCATGGGCAACGAGCGTGAAAAAACAGATCCCCTGCCAGTGCCAGTTACCGGAGCTGTGGAGGAACGGCGTCCTCCGAGTCGAAAGTCCAAATGGAGGGTTCTTGCTTTTATCTCCTTGCTAGCCATCGCAATGACGTTGCGGTATACTGGCTACGGCGGGGCCTCTATGTCCAAGATACAACCGGGACACTATGACGCCAATGTGTGTCCCCAGTCGAACGCCCTTTACCCGAATCGATACGCGCAACTCTGGGAGAGTCTCGGCAACGAATACGATCAGGATGAATTCAACGAGAGAGCTACCGAATGGTTGCAAGGGGCGGTGCGCATTCCGTATGTGATTCCTGCTCTTGCGGTATTGTCGTCATCTGAAACCCTTCATGCTGAATAAAGCACGGAAATCTATGACGAGATGGGGCCCATCGGCGAAGATGAGCGGTGGGAGATTTTCGAGGAGTTCCATGACTATCTCGCCCAGGCATTTCCACTTATGTAAGTGCACACATATAGGGCTTTAAGTGCTGATTTCTCATTTCTCACGCTTTTATTAGCAACGAAACTCTTACGTTGACCAAAGTCAACACGTATGGGTTGCTATACGAGTGGAAGGGCTCAGACGACAGTCTCAAACCTCTCCTTTTAACCGCCCATCAGGGTTCGTCTGTGGATCATGCCGCGTACTTGTCTCCTTCTGAGGCCTTTGATTCGTAGACGTTGTTCCTGCAAACCCCGAAACTTTTGACCAGTGGACACATCCCCCCTACGATGGATACTTTGACGGTATGCACGACTAGTTGCACGATCAAGTGGTAGGTCACTTACTAGAGACATCCAAAGGCGAGTTCATCTGGGGCAGAGGAAGTATGGATAACAAAGGCGGATTGATTGGAATACTGTATGTCACTCCTTCCGAACTACCGTTGGACAGAGGTAACGTCAAAGCAGCTCGTCTATTGAGACTTTGCTCAAGAAGGACTTTGAGCCTACTCGTACTGTTGTTCTCGCTTTTGGCTTTGATGAAGAGGTCGGCGGCTTGCGGGTTAGTAATACAATTCTTCCACAACTTGACGTTGTTGCATCTCTCTACGAAAGGGCGCCCAAAACATATCTAAGGTGATAGTGGAAAAATATGGCAAAAACTCAATGGCCCTGCTTGTGGACGAGGGTGGTCAGTTCCAAGATAGATATCAACGGCTTTTGCTTATCCCCTTGATAGGTTTATTTGCCGAAATCGGAGGCTCGGTCATATCTTTAGTCGGCACCGCCGAAAAAGGGTTTTTGAATACCAAGCTTACAGTCATGACTCCTGGTGGTCATTCCAGTGTTCCGCCTCCTCATACTGTTAAGTTTCCAGTTGCCCTGAAATATCGTGTCTGACCGTCTTTCACAGGGTATTGGCATTCTATCGCGTCTCCTAGTCGAGTACGAAAACAACCCATTCGAGGCTCGTCTAGAACGTAATACCCCCGTTTACAATACCGTGCAATGCGTAGGAAAATATGTCCAGAATATCCCATCAGTTTTACGCGACCTCATCGAGGCATCGGCCTACTCTGACACGGCCTTGTACCAACTGCAAGCTGTATTGATCAAAGACACTGCCCTCAGGGCCCTGATCGGTACTACACAAGCGATTAGTCTGTTTCGGGGTGGAGTGAAGGCGAACGCAATGCCAGAAGAAGCTTGGGCTGTTGTTAATCACCGAATTGCTACCCAAAGGTCTGTTTTCTGCATCGAAATTAGTTCAAATTCTTGTTGCCCATTCGCTCTACTCATGCGCATATTGTGATTGCAAACAGCTCTGTCGCTGCAGTGAAACAGCGTGACACTGACGTCTTGAAGGACTTGGCAAAAGAGTTCAATCTCACTTATACTGCTTTCGGTTCGCCGATCTCTCCTGAAGACGAGCCAACTGAGGGAATGCTCACACTGATTGACGCCTGGGGATCTGCTTTGGAGCCAGCTCCAGTTACGCCCACGGATGGGGACACTGTTTGGGAGTTGTTTAGCGGAACAATCAAAGCAGCTTACAATGCCCAGCGGGGCCTAGAGGGTGACAACATAGTCGTGAGCCCTGGAATCCTGACTGGAAACACAGGTAGGCACGCGGCTCTAGCATACCCTCGACGGAAGATTGATTACGATAGCAGACTCAAAGCATTATTGGGATCTCACGCCCCATATCTTCCGTTACTCTCATTTCGATCTGGGCACTGTTCATGGGGTCCACACGATCAACGAATGTACGCTGCGTCGTCTTTCAATTCGAATTTCTGTTGCTCATAGCTTTACAGGCATTAAAGTTGAAACATTTGTAGAAATGATCAGGTTTTATACTGCATTGATCCTCAACGTGGATGAAAGTAGTAGAATTGTGTAGTGTCACGTGTCTCATGAAATAATATTCGGAAAATGCCGGAGATAGTTGAAGAGCGACCACACCAGTCAGCGCTCTGGCGCTCATAGGCCCTTTCACTCTTTCCCGTCCCTGCTGCGTCATGGACCCTGAAAACCGTGCCTGCTCTGAGTGTATCCTCGAATGCAACGATGCTTCATGTATAGCCGACATCGATGACCACTGCACAGATCAATGCGTCATTGTCGCCTGCGACGGCGATATACCGTGTTCAGAAAGTAGCTGCAAATCCCCATGCGAAGACCCAAACAATTGCCCTCTAGTGAGCAACTTCTCATGGAACCCCGTGCCACAGCTAACGCTTGACTTTTAGCCTTGGAACGCGTCTCCATTTTGTAATACAATTCACCACAAAGACATCTCCTGTGCGCAAGACAGTTGTAGTCTGGCATGTGGCTCTGCTTGCGATGACCCAGAGAACTGCTCCTTGGCTGATATCGTAAGTCCAAATTATTTGGGTGGGTACTCCCATTGTAATGACGTTTTAAGACCGAGGATATTCCTCCACATTCCTCTCAAGTCATGACCGAACAAACTTACCTACCTCATAATCACTCGGTTGACTGGGATGCGGCGCTGGAGGCTTTCCTATGTTCATGCGGAGACGCATTTCCTCTTCGGGATAGCCTGGCGCACAATAACGTCTCCCCAGACTCCTACACAGGATCCTCTCCGCCGCTGTCGACTGTACCATCACCATCTGAGAATAACTCACTCTCATCAGCACTCAGCATGCCATTACAACCCGTCGTATACCCCACTCCGCTTCATATATCTCCATCAACTGTACCTGTCGTTCCAGCCAAACACTGCTGTTTATGGAACGACTGCCACTCCGTTTTTTCTTCGCTCCCGGAGTTAATATCTCACGTCAACCTTTCTCATCTGAGCGTTTACTCCTCTGAACCGCCAGAGCCCCTTTTAGCACCATCTTCCTACGTGCGACTTAACTCGAACAACCTCGGCCTCTCGTGTCAGTGGGATAATTGTCACGAGTACTCCGCTGTAGTAAACCCCTCGGGTGACCCGGCATTCGACGCCGCTCTCAACTCACTTACCGGCCATCTACTCCACGACCACTTCGGCTTGCAAGGCGCGCCGGAAGAACACAATGCGGTGACCATGGATGCCTCCATAGCAAATGCGATTGTATCTGTTCCGGAGCCTGCCTCAGGACACAACGTGGAGATGCGAGACGAGGGGCAGAGTTTTCAAAGTAAACGCCAGAGCATACCATTAGGTGAAAGTGCAAAGCAAAGCCACTCGAACACCTGGCATGGCATTCACGAAACATTGCCAATAGCGGGCGACAAGATTCCAAGCTTTGAAATGAATGGTCCGGAGAAGTGTCAGTGGGGTGGCTGCGAGCTTTCATTCGCGACCATTGATGATCTCATGAACCACCTAACGGTCGAGCACGTCGGCTCGGGGAAAAACCATTACGAATGCTTTTGGAAGGGTTGCGAACGCAGTGGAAAGAATGGGTTTACGAGCAAGCAAAAGGTGTGTCGGCACCTACAGGTTCGTTCTCACGAATAGTGTCCGTTTTGGTTCCTCATGATGGGAGGATTATAGATGCATACAGGCCATAAACCATTCCGGTGTGAACTCTGCAATCAACATTTTTCCGAGGCAGCGACGCTGCAACAGCACAAGCGTCGTCACACTCACGAAAGTAAGGGTCGTCATCTTGGTGCCTGGCCTCTCGTTGACCTAATTTTCGGCCGTAGAGCCTTATGTGTGTGATGTCCCTGGATGCGGAAAGACCTTTGCCATCGCGGGGGCACTCACAATCCACCGGAGAACCCATATGGGGTTGAAACCTTTCAAGTGCAAATATTGCGACCGGTGCGTACCGTATGCAAACTAGCTTCTCCCTGGGCGTTAGCTGATCCCTCGGACAGGGCTTTTTCCGAGTCCTCAAATCTTTCTAAGCACGTGAGTCATTCCGCTCCTGGTGCTTACTCGCCATTTTAATTTGAATGTATAAAGATGCGTACACACACTGGGGTTCGCCCATATGTTTGCACAGAACCTGGCTGTGGAAAGTCGTTTGCTCGTCCTGACCAATTCTCGCGACATCAACGCGTCCACTTGAAACGAAACCGTGCGACCAAACCTATGGACGACGATAAGAACTCCCAGTGTCTCCAACCGCTTTCATCGACCACATAGTTTCTCCTCTTTGTTTATGTATTTTCTTGTTCTCTTGTTTGCATGGCATAGTGTATTTGTACACTTATCGATACATTCATCGCATACATTATGTATAGGGACGGAACGGGACTCAGATTCGGGCGGTCTTTCTCTTAATTGAGCTATTAGGATAGCCATGTTTCTTACGTTGATCCCCAAATACCTTGGCATGGAGACGCGCGAAGACTACAGGTGCCTCCTCTGGCACGCTGCCCCAAATTGATGGTTCGACGCCCGTTAGCTGACTGTCATCGTCTGCGGAGTGCAAAATGAAAGGTCGCAAGCTCGGTAGCAGGGCAAGTATTTCGCGAGCATTATCCGTCTCTAGACTCTCGAGTGCAGGACATGCCCGTGCGACATCATAGACGAACCCAGGGCAGGTGCCGAATATTCTCAGCTTACGCACGCCTGGCATGGGAAGGACGTAATGCCTGAAGTAGCTTTGACGCAGATGTTGAACGAAAAGGGGTGGCGTAGAAAAATGGAGCTCGAGCGACTGTACGTGTGGAGGAAGGTTCACCAGGCGCGCGTGTTCGAGTTCGTGAGTGAATGACCAATTGGTGTAGTGCAGCGTGATGTGGGTCAGGGCAGGAGCGAGCAGCGCGTCGCGCGTTAGGGAGCGTAGAGTGGACTCTAGCGCGTCAGTCATAGGATTGGAAGGTTTGTAGATATGCAGGAGGTCAGACGACGACGACGGTGCTGCGGTGGACTCGGATAGGCTGTAAATGTGGAATGTGATGCTGCGACACGGGGCACTGCTGGCGGACTCGTCATCGTCCTCGGAGGACGATAGGTGTGAACCAAGAGAATTGTGCTTGTGATCGTGATGGCGCCGCCTCTGCTGCTGTTGCAGAAGTATGAGAAAGTGTGTGGCGTAAGCGGGTGAGATGATATGGGCGTCCCGGAGGAAGACGCGGTTAGCTATTGAGCGGAAAGATCTGCAAATTGAGGGTAGTACCACGAGTAAGTCGCGACGGTCTTTCCTGGAGAGGAGGAGGCACCAGGCCTCTTCAAAGATTCGGTAGATCAGCTCTACTGGAAGAGTGGGAATGATCATCAACTCGGAGCATGGGCTCACTAGCCTGTAAACGGCCCGAGATAACCGTGATCACTACCACTTGTAAAAAAAAAAACACCACTCGCAATCGATAAACGAGTATGGCGCCTACAAAAAAGTCATCAAAGAGTGCAAAAAAAGAAAAGATATTCCATCCAGAATCGAGAAAGGCAGAACAACTCGTGCGCAAACAACTACGCAAAACCAAGCTCGCCGGACAAGCTTCAAAGCGCGCAAAGCTACACTCACTCAAAGGCAAGTGGTGTTTTTGTCGTCGTTCGAAAAGAAAAAAAAAAGGCAGATGCTGACCCTTTTTTTTTTGTTGTAGCTGATTTTTATGGATTCTTCTTTCATTCTATACCTGAGCCTCATGAAGATGATGAAGATGATGGTTCAGGTGGTGGTTCCGGGTTGTTGACGTTGACTTTGTCCGAGCTTCATGACCTCGTCACAAACGTCTGGTTCACGCGGCACGATGCCGAGCTTGAGGAAGAGAGGACAGCGCGACGGAAGGGACGTCCCAAAAGCACAAGGGAGCAGAAACTAGAGGAGATAAAGCTGCGCGAGGCGGAGGAGTACCGCACCGGTATGGGTGAGTCACTTGAATTAAAAATTTTCTTGTTCGCTGCGTTGCATGAGCTGAATTTTTTTTTTTTTTCGGTAGAGGTACCGGATTTAACACATCCTGAAAACGTCGCTTTGTTCCGCACGTGGGATCAGCGAGAAGTCGCTTTTGTCCAGACATTGCGTTTCATTCGAATATCGAGTGTAAAACCCGACCTAGCGAGTGTATCCAGACCGGGAAAACATCCTAGCCTCGCAACTCAGCAGGACGTTTCAATGGATGTCGAGGCGGAAACAAGATGACTCGCCACAATCACCATTACGAGTTCCACGTATCGATGTAAAACTAGGCGACTCCCCGTGATGTGTGTATTGTCTTGGACTGTTTGGGTATAAGTTGTACTGTACAGGCTGATGCTGGTATAGGCTACAGGACGCTACAGGAAACTCTACAGTGGGTCCGGAAGCGTCCCTGAAATATTCTACAGATGTTGATGTTTAGATTTCTAAATGATACAATGTGATCTACCCATACAAAAGATCGGCAAACCTTCCGCTTCCATCGGTAAGCGCGGGACTTGGAGCAGGTAACGGGATCTTGGGGGCATCCAAATCCCATTCGCGCCTCAGCCTGCCGTACACAAGCCGGAAGCTTGACGCGGCACCCTTCTCTTGTACCAGCTGCAGTACCGTCTGATACCCCGCGGCTTCCTGAGCTTCACTGGCCATGTGCATCTCGACGCGGAACCGGACAGCCTTGGTGGTACCCATTACCCCTACAGGATCCGCAATTTCGGCCAACCGGCATTTGAGGGTGCCCAGCCCGTCCGCGTGTATGAGCGCCACGCGCACGCCGAGGCCATGCAAAATACGCTTGCATTCCTCTCGCGAAGTGTGCGGGTCGTGCACGGAGAGTAGGGAGAAGCTCACGGGTTTGAGCTTGAAGAGGTTCCCGAACCATGCAGGTGTCAACGGAGAGGCCTGGGGTAGGTCGTTCGTCGATGTTTCATCGGTAGCAGTTGTACCCTTCTTGCCCTTGAGCGGTTTAGGGGGTTCGACAAGATGCACGCGCCTGTCAATCAAGACCCTGCGGACTGGGTTCTTGCTCTTGAGCGATGACTTCCCTGCTTTCTCCACGGGCGGCTGTGCATCCTCCCCCACATTTTCTTTGTCTGATTTGAGCTGTAGTGGAGCAGGCTCCCGCGAGGCGCGACGAATGCTCAGCGGCTTCGTGACGGTACTATGAGCTATGTCCGTTGCTTCAGACCCCAGGATCCCGAGTCCCTCAGTCCTTGGTGACTGGGCAGGGTATGACGAAAAAATGGCGGGATTGACGCCGGCTGCTGCTGCATGCTGTTGCATGACGTTTAGGTGCTCAACAATCTGCTGAAAAAACTGCTGCACCTTCTCGTCTTGCATCTCTGGGACGTCTGGGGGTGGTGTCATATTCAGCGTGCTCCAAAGCGGTGAATCAGGGGAGAGCGGATTGTTGTTGGGACAAAAAGGGGTGTTAGGTGTCTGAGGGAAGTTCGGAGAGAGCGGCGTGGGGAGTGCAGAGAAGTTGGAGTCTGTGGGTGTAGCTGCACCGGAGGAAGGGTCGGAAGGGTAACGATACTGCGGATCGAGGAGTCCGGCTGTCAACGATCCTTCGTGATCGCTAGGGACATCTGGAGAATCCCCTCTCCTAGCACGCCGCGGAGTTGGGGGGTCGACCCGAGGGGGAAGAGGGTGGTCAGGGACGGGGGGCGTCTGACTGGCTCTCTTACGGTTGCGCGATGCCTGGAGGTATAACCCCTCGATCTTTTCGTCAAAGCTCTCGAGGTGTCTTATCCGATATTGCTGGAGAAGGTAATAAACTCCTTTCTCCCACGTCTGCTCGTCATTTGTCAGCTTCCTAATGATCGCCTCTTCTGGCGTCCCATGCCATAGTGTTCGGAGATTCGCCAGGATATCTGGGTCGATGGCTAAACGACCTTCGATGGGGCGAGCGATAGTATCGAGGGATGGTGGAACAAGCATGGGGGTTTTGGGCGGATGTAGTGTAAAAAATGGATGGACGAGAATCTGGTCTACGGTAATGCGCTTGCGTACGTCCTTCTGAAGCATACGGGTTATGAGATCTTGTGCACGTTTGTCGATGGCCTGTGGCATATCGTATGATCCAACCTTGACCTTCTCAAGTAGCGTGTGCAGGTCTTCGTCGTCAAAAGGAAGGCGTCCCGCAAGCAAGGCAAAGAGGATGACACCACAAGACCAAATATCAGAGGAGGACCCATTATAAGCGCGGCCTTCTATAACCTCTGGTGCCGCGTAGTGTGGGCTACCGCACGCAGTCCGCAGAAGCCCACTAGTATTGTTCATTTGCCAGGCGGCCATGCCGAAGTCCGCAACTTTGATGTTCCTGTCCTTGTCAAGAAGCAGGTTCTCAGGCTTGAGGTCACGGTGAGCAATGTTGAACCGATGACAGTAGTCTATTGCGGCGATGATTTGCTGGAAGTAGCCAAGCGCCTCGGATGTAGACAAGCGGCCCCGCTTGCAGAGATAGTCAAAGAGTTCGCCACCCTCGACATATTCGAGTATGAGATATAGCTCTGTAGAGGTTTCCCAGACATCGTAGAGCCGCATGATATTAGGGTGGTCAATGAGCTTCATAATAACAATCTCGCGCTCGATGCCAAGAAGAATTCGGTCGGCGTGCTCGTCGAGTCCTTGTATAGATCTTCGGGAATTCACAAGCGCTGTCTTAGATACTATCTTTACCGCCGCATATTGGCCCGTCTTTGAGTGGCGGGCTATCCGGACACGGCCTATCAAGAAGACTCGGCTCAGCGGGGGAATGGAGGAGGGTGGCAAAGTGGCTTACCAGAGCTTCCTTTTCCTATTGTCCTACCAATCTTCCAAAGCCCAATGACCTTGGGATCATCCTCTTTCCTGTGCTTTCGCGCAAGGGGAAGAGTATCCTGCATTGAGGCTGAGCACTGAGCGGGAAAAGGTAGTCGATAAATAAATAAACAAACAGTGACCAAATAAATCGGACGCGTTGAGACCGCAGTCACGAGGCGCGTCGAGTCGACTTTGGTCTGTATCGTATTCCATGTTGCCTACACCAGCACCAACAACGCCCGGTAACTCGCCGCGGCTTCAAAGATCTCAACTGCCTGAAACCCAAGTCCCAGACTTTAATCTATCAGACAGTGCCTACCCAGATGCTCCACAAAATCGTGGTTCTGCTCCCCTTTCCGTCCTTTCGGGTCTCTTCGACAAGGTCCAGAATGAACGGAAGCCGGAGAAGCGGAGAAAGTTTTTGAGTTCTTGGTTTGACGTGCGCATCCATGTTATCCTGCGAGAAGAGCTTCCCGCTCAGATGAGGTATGTCTAGCATTGGCGTAGAGAGGTCGGCAATGATCTCTACCCTGTCCTACGTCTCCTTCTGCCTCAAAAAGACAGGGAACGAGCGATTTATGGACTGAAGGAGAAAAATGTTGCTAAGATGTACATAAAGCTGATTCCGCTAGGTCCTAAAGATCCAGATGCTGTGAGTCTGTTGGACTGGAGGAAACCCTCAGGGCCGAATGTAGGTTACCTCATTAGGTGGTTCTAACCTGTCGATGATACTAGTTGTCTATTTTAGAAATCTTCTGGCGACTTTCCTACGGTGCTTTATGAAGTGGTTTCGAAGCGTTCTTCGGTTATTGAAGGAAGCCTCACCATTGATGAACTCAACGCCACTCTCGACGAGCTCTCCCGGAACATCTCCAAAGGGTGAGCAGCACTTAGCCATATTTATTGAACCCGTGACAACCGTCCCACCTCAAATCCTCAGCGATGCGCAATCTAAAATCATGCAGCGTATCTATAACCGCACGACTCCCGAGGAACAAAGATGGATTGTCCGTATCATTCTTAAAGGTGCAGCACTCATGCCCCAGCCAGCACCTCATAAGTGTCCTGACGGGACTACGACCTCAGATATGGGCATCTCAGTCAAGGAGACTACCGTCTTCTCTGTTTTTCATCCAGACGCCCAGGACCTGTTTAACACTTGTTCTGACCTGAAGAAGGTCGCATGGGAACTGTGGGATCCAGAGCGTCGTCTGAATGACCAAGTGCATCTCTCCTCTTTGTCACGCTTTAATCGCTTATCATTTTGCGCTTCAGGATAAAAGTATTCAACTCTTCAGAGCGTTCACCCCGATGCTTTGCAAACGGCCAACAGCAAACATCGAAGAGTCGGTGAAGGATATGCAGGGTCATACCTTTTTTCTCGAGGAAAAGCTGGACGGCGAGAGAATCCAGCTGCATAAGCGCGGGAATGAATATTTTTATTGCTCGAGGTTTGCATTATGTCTTGTTGATGTACCATCATCTGAGCTTGGGTAAGGAAGGGAAAAGATTATACATATCTATACGGCAGCCACGTTGGGACGGGCAGTTTGACGCCCTACGTTGACGGAGCATTTGACAAACGGATTGACAAGTGCGTCATACCTTTTTTCCTGTTGTAAATAGATATGAACAGGTCTATAGCATAATTCTGGACGGCGAGATGCTAGTATGGGATCCTGTGTCTGGAAGGAGCCTGCCATTTGGCACTCTCAAGTCAGCGGCGCTGGGTTTGTTTTTATCAACAAGAAGAGATGAGATGACTGACTCTTCGCAGATAAAACAAAGACAAACTTAAACCCTCGGCCTTGCTGTAAGCCGCCTTTCCAGTAACCACTGTGATATCAGTCATACTAATGGGCGCTCCAGTCAAAGTATTCGACCTTCTGTTCCTCAATGGCCAACCCTTGATCAAAAAGTCAACAAAATTCCGCAAACGCAATCTTAAGGCGTGCATTAAGGACATCCAAGGTCGCATCGAGGTTGTGGCGGACTCTGAAGCGAAAACCGCGAAGGATGTACGCAAGAAGATGGAAGAAGTCATGGCCGCACGTGGCGAAGGCCTCGTAATGAAGCACCCCGACGCCGGTTATACATTGAACGGCAGGAATAAGGACTGGATAAAGGTATGCTCTTCATTTACGTAGTGACATATGTTCTCAAGTCTGTTGCAGGTCAAGCCTGAGTACATGGTTAGTGGCATACAGTGTTTCTACGAGTTTCCCGTCGCGAATGATACTAGGATAATATGGGTGAAACTGTGGATGCATTGGTTGTCGGTGCGTTCTCGCGTCGTCTGTGTCCTGGTGGTTACGTCACCTCAACAATTTTATTTAGGTGGCAACTATGGATCTGGGAAGCGCGGAGGGGGGGTATCAACACTTATTTGCGCAGTCCTTGACGATAGAAACGCGACTCAGACAGACGAGGACCTGAAGTAAGCCATCCTTCAACGCTTGATGCGTCGGCCCCCTAGATTTCTTCCCAGATACAGCACCTTTGTCCGCATAGGTTCTGGCCTCTCTTATGCAGACTATGTGTGGGTACGCAATCTACCTTGGAAGGAATGGTCGGCGAAGAACCCCCCTCGATTCCTGAGCACTGCCAATGGGTCACGCGATGATAAAGGGGATCTCTACCTGGAACCTGATGAGTCAGCCATCTAAATATTTCAGCGTCATGATGCTGAAACTCATTGCGTAGATCCTTCATAATCCAAATAAAGGCAGCAGAAATAATACCCACAGGTCACTTATATACGCTCCCCAGCTCATCCCAGCCCTAATATACATCTCAGACCAGTTTCATGTGGGCTTCACAATGCGTTTTCCTCGCGCTTTATCTATACGGGAAGATCTCTCGCTGTCCGACTGTGTCACTGCTTCAGGTGCTGAAGCACCTTTCTTTTGGGTTTCACGTTCCTTACATCCAACGTTTAGCTATCCTGGAAGCTGTCCGTTCAGAGAAGAAAAGGAAGATGGAGAAAGCTCCCGAGTTTGTCGTCTATGCGCTGTTCTCAGCGTGAATTCTCACCGCATACCAGGAAAAGCGGCAAGAAGAGGCGCAAGGCAACGGCAAAGGTATTCTATAGGCCCACCCTTTTACTCAACGTCGCGATAAAGATTCCTTTCCTAGCCCTCCGTACTTCCAGAATACAGGGGCGTAGATCTCAAGGACGTTCAAACCCAGTCGAATCTGTTTGAAGGACTGAGTTTCAGTGTGTTTCTCGTGTGTCTTATGGCTCGCGCAGACGTCAACGAAACCTGAACAGTGGTCTCCTCCGATCCCAAGTCAAGGACACGAGACGCAGACAAGGAGCAGCTACTAAAACTGTAAGTCACATCTACTGGTTGCTGGACAACTGTTGAGGTGCAAGTAGGACTCGTGCGCACGGGGGTAGCTCTGTTCAAGTGCCTAAGAATCAGCCTGGGCTGCTCGTGGTGTATGGTGGAAGCACTACACGTAAGGCTTGGATGTCTCACTTGAAGCCCAACTGACTGCGTTGAAGCCTATGACATCAAAATGATCATAGATAAGGGTATACACGATATCATCCGCCCGCAGTGGATCTTCGATTCTATCGCAAACAATGCGCTTGCGCCTATGACAAGGAATTACTTCTTCCACGCGACCGCCTCGCGCATGGAGTCTGAAGAATTCAACGATGAGGGCGATGACCTCGAACGGCATTCATCGGAAGGGGAAGCAGCAACAAGAATGTCTGTTTCTCCAGACATTCAGGTTGACAATCAGGTGCCTGAGTTTAAAGAAGAAGATTCGGAGATGCAAGACTGGCTTCAGATTGGACCCAGTACCAAAACTGCAGAGAAAGGTGATGACGATGAGGCTGATTCCGCCACCGATCCAGATTCGGACAATGAAGATAACTGGTTCAGTGTCGAACCTCCACGTGAGGCGGAAGTGCCAGGAACTGAGGTGAGTCCCCCGTGGTTCGCGAGAGTTGGCACTCATTTCCCGGCCGCATTTATGACAGCTCGATGCCGACGATGACGAATTTCAGCAGGTAAATCGAGAGGACGCCCGTCACGTTCAAATGGGAGACGATTCAGCCATGGAGTACGACCAGGAGAGAATTTTCACACATCTGTATATCTCTCCTGAGTTTTGTCAGTTCTTTCTTGACAGATTGACAGCTACTTCTACTTGGATACCCCCGATAACGCCCGCAAGAACGGTATGACCGCTGCCTCTAAGCATGAAGATGCGATCATGAAAAGGTTTATCGGCTACACCGTCTTAAACAATACCTACTAACTACATTACTAGCTTTGAACGAAATGCAAAGTTGATTAAAGACAACGGGGGAACGATTACTGAACTGGATGATGCGAAACTCACGCACGTTGTGTTGGACAAGAGAGACGACAGCCGGCGTCGCGAGCTCATGAAGAGGACCTCAAAGTACAGGCGCCTATCCCCCCTTTTTTTCTTACGATACTTACAAGGGACATAGGCCAAAGTATCGCAATCTAGTCCTCTCTGATTTCATCGAGGCATGCATGGAGGAAAATACGCTATTGAATGAAGCTGGTGAGTTCACCTCGCGCCACAGCTGTTGTTGTCCAACTCTGAATGCCCGATTTAGACTTTATTCCCTGAGTAGAAGGATTCGTGCTGGATAGTTTGCGTACGAAGTGACCTAGGCTTGTACTAGCTTAGATAAATGTAGTTTAATGTATAGGAGGTTTTTTTTTTATGGACAGGTGGCATGCTGGTTCTGTATGAATGGTGGAATCAGGTGGGTATTGCTTGTAGGTTATATCAGTTACGGATGTTGGACTCCAAGGTTCATGGTCAATGGTTGGGGCAGACTAAGCTAAGCTTAGTAAGAAGAACAAACAAAACCCAAATAACGCGTCGCGTGTCGCGACGCGTCAACTTGAAGACGAAATAGATTAGTTTCAGTATCAGCGCGATCTCACCAAAATGCCCGTCTCGAGACAGCAAATTATCATTCGAGTAATGGTGCTCAAGAATAAAATTTTGTCCTGCAACTCATTACTCTTTGCTTTTCAGGTTTTCCGCAAGTACAGTCATTCGCTTGGACCCGATGAACTCGAATATCTCGAAGATATCTTGAAAAATCATGATATCTCAGACGATGATGTAGAGATGTCGATAGAGCTCATAGCTAAAGAATACAATAAACAGGACGGTTCGGTTGTGGGTCTATCTTCTCCGTGTCCAAACTGACTAATTTGTCTCCCAAGATGCTACCATGAAGGTTTCTCTTCAGATCTTGAGTCGGGTCTACCAGACGCTACAGACTTCGGGGGACCAACAAACTCGGAAAGAGGATGTATACTTGGACCCTGAAAATCACTTGCACTTTATCAATGCCTTTGAGATGCCACTCTGGCACTGGTCTCCTGAACGAGGCAGTTTCGAAAAGTGAGAGGCCCTACTCAAATGTCAAAAGGTTGACGCCTTCGCTCAGTTATATGCTTTGTAGGGCACCTCATCAATCGTCATCCGTATTGGGCACCGCCGAATCCCGAATCCTGGCTATCCGGGATCGTCTGAACATCATCAAGCAGACTATCCTCAGGAACGAGCATTTTGCGCCGTCCACAATTCCCAGTCGGAACAGAGAGCATCTGTTGACTGTGAGTCTCTCTCCCTTTTTTTTCTTTGACTTTTTGTCCTTTTTGCGATGCGGAACGGTTTTCCCTAAGCTGAAATACAAAAACTCCGAACGTGTCGTTTTACCCTTCAGTTGAAATCGACAAAGCAGCTCTTGGGTCGGGCTGGCGACCGATTCTTACTCTTCGGTATGCTCGTACATTCCAAAGAGGGGAAACTCTGCTTGGAAGATCTTGACGGTGTCGTTGAATTGGACTTTTCACAGCTCGTGAGGGTTCTTTTCGTTCTTTTTCTCCTGTTCCCGCTCACGCTGCGACGTAGGACCAACCGAGCGAAGGGTTGTTTACTGAGGGTTCATTTGCCCTCGTAGAAGGTGATTACACAGAGAACGCTACGTTTAGCGTCATCGCAATAGGACATCCGCCATGCGAAAGCAGAGAAACGGCACGGTGGGACATTCAACCTGCTTTACTATCCGGGATGTGATGAGTTTATTAAAGGGTTTCGATTGCATAGCTCGATATTTGGCCACGTTGACTTTCTTGGAAAAGGAGCGACAACGCCCCTCGAGGACGTATGTCCCACCTCTTGGGCTTTTGCTCACATATCGTGACCCACAAAGAAAAATATTCTAGACCGAATATGCGGTTCGCGTCGAACAAGAGTTTTCGAGCATGAATTTCTTTTTCTTTTCCGATGTCTGGCTCGACCAACCCGACACGCTCAAAGGTCTACAAAAGATCTTTGACAACTGCATCGAAAACAATTTCATACCCAAAGTGATCGTGTTTTGCGGCAATTTTACTAGTGCTGGAATAGCACAAGGGAACAGTAGAGATGTCCAAAGATATCAAGGCTAGTACTAATTCCATGATCGCGCGCTTCTCGTTCTTCTGCTAATCGTTTTACCTATCCCTCTTGTAGAAGGATTCGATGCCCTAGCGGACTTGATCGCGTCCTACACCCTTATCACCCGTCGCACCCACTTCGTCTTCGTACCCGGTCCGCTCGACCTGACTGTCAACTCGGTGCTGCCGCGCAAACCGCTTCTATCCTCGCTCACCGCCCGGCTGCGGTCCAAGATTCCCAGCGGTAGGGTCCACATGGCGAGCAACCCGTGCCGCCTCAAATTTTTCGCGCAGGAGATCGTCGTCTTTCGCGACGACGTCATGTCACGCATGCTCCGCAACCTCGTCGGCGTGAAACCCAACGCGCGCAACGAAGATCTGAAGCGATATGTGAGGTCCCAAAACTCCCTTACTCTTTTTTTTTACCCATCAAGGAACTAAAATCTAAACAAAAAAAAAAAACTCGCCAAAGCTCGTCCAGTCTATACTCGATCAGAGTCATCTCGCCCCATTCACGACTCAAATCCAACCCGTCCTACCCGAATATGACCACGCAATGCGTCTTTACCCTCTACCTACATGCGTACGTGTCTTTCTCACGTCGCAATACCCCCCTTGTAGCCGTTCGCCGAATTTTTTTAAGGTTGTTCTCGCGGACAAGTACGATAGCTACCGGATGACGTACGAGGGTTGTCACGTCTTCAATCCTGGACGATTCACGGGACGTTCGCTGGCGTTTTCGGCTTATACACCCGCCACTCGAGAATCGGAAGCTTGGTTCGTAATTTTCCTTTCTTCTCGCCCTCTGTGCGATTTTTAAAGCGATTTTTAAATGCTGATGTCAATGCGCGCTTTAGCGTTGTCGACTTGGAAGCTGAGATCTGAGGTTTGAGATTTGACGCAGTATGATTCACGTGTCATCAACGACGATTGCTCCGTTCTTGCCCATCCCACTGTATTCATACACGCCCGTGGCTGTATCATGAAAGTTGGCAATGCAAAGTCAGGGCAGGTGCGAAGCAGTCAGCGCAGCACCGTCAATCAAACCTGGTTTTTCACGAGGAACCGAGGAGATCAAAGGTGTTTGCAAACTGGTTGACGAATGGCCTTTCGTATCCTACGACATTCGATCCACAATGGAGGAGTTGAGAATGGACGCGGCCCCCTTGATCTCTTCCTCTTCCCCAGGGGACGTCGCGACCATCCAGATATTCCGTGATAAAGGTTGGGGACTGCCACTTTCAGAGTAAGATGGGTTTTCAGAACAAAAAATGATCGGCAATTTGGAAACGCACCATCTGGCCTAGAACAAATTTTATGATTTGTTGGTAAAGATCGAACAGGGCTTGCTGCCACTCGCGATCACACGATTCGCGTGTGGGATGTGGCAACGGGACAGTTCGTTGTGGGCCCATTTACTGGACATATCAGATCGGTCCATCTTGTTGCATTCTCACCAGGTGGACGGCGTATTGCATCGGCCTCCCACACATGGATCGTGCAATCATCTGACTCGGATGATTACACGATCCGCATGTGGGATGTGGCTGGACATACCTTTGTGATCAATTCTCGAGGAGAGTGGATACTATCTGTATGGCTAGGCTGGTCTGGTCAGGGGTACAGCCGATAAGCTCAGGTTTGGCAATGTTGGAGTTGGGGAAGAAGGTGAAGGTGAATTCGGATTTTTTCCGGGAGGCCATCTCAGCACGGACTTGGGGGATGCCATCTGTGAGGAGGGCCAGAGTGGCGTCGGGGAGGGTGTGCGGGTGTTCAGTGGGGAGGGGCTGGCGAGGGGTGGAGGGGGGGGGGGGTTCGGGCGGGCTTGGGTCTGGTCGGGCGGGGCCTGTTTGGCCGGGGGGGGGGGGGGGTCGGCCATGGTTGAAGTGGGAGGGGTAGGATGATTTAGCAACAGGTCGCGAGGATACTAGGTGTTTACTGCTGTGGGTAGAAGCTTTTTATTTCCTATTTACGTGAACTACCAGGACTTGTGGCAACTGGTGTTGTGGCATAGGTGGTGGTTGCCAAGAAAGATCTCGCCACAATTGTTTTTTTTTTTAGATCTGCATTTGTACACCGCAACATGTGACTATGACAAAGACGCGGACCCCGAAACTACGGGATTGGTGGTATGGAAGACAGGAAAGTAGCAGTAAAAACTAGACGGAAGCGTGGCGTTAGGAGACGGGAAGGTTATATTAACGGGGACTGCAGGTGTGGGGCGTTAACCTGGGTCGCCACAATTGTTAATTACGACTCATTTGTCGATTTTTTGGTCCGGCCCGGCGTTGATCCGGTCATAACAATCTAACTGCCCAAATATTCACATGCACTGGACGTTCACACCACACTGAATGCATTGATCTGCGCGAAACCATGCGACCAACTAATGGTGAAGAGATGTTTTCACCAGTGTGTAATACGAAGTTGTTCACCAACATGAACGCTTTTGATCCGTGACATCATGTCACATGATCGCTTGCGAGGTTTGGGCCGACACAGTGGGCATTTTTCTGGTGATGTCATGGCTTCATTCTGGACAAAGGGGGTGCCAGTGTACTAACAGTATTTAAAACTGGTTGGAAAATTCTCGCTGCGATTACAGTATGGCATCCACCATTTACGTGATTTCCCAATTCCCAAAAACCATCGTACCAGACACCGACGTCTTCCTTGATCAGACTAATTGGGAATGGCAAGTATGCCTTGCCTTTCCGATCCACAAACTGAGATTTTCATCAAAGCCGTTCAAGTGGATCCGTTATGCCACGGCAATCGTCGTTGGAGCGCGCGGCGATCTATGCACGGAACCTTTTCCCGTGCCTCCTATAGACTATGAATCTCCCGTGACCGGGATCGACCTCAGGCTATACTACCAGACCACTGATGAAGAAAAGTGTCATATGATCCCTATTGAACCAAACCTCGCCAACACGAGAACCGTGACTGTTACTAGTCAGGCGAGCACATGCAGGATGGATTTCTGCGAGGAGGTCATGGACCGGGATAGGAGTTGTATTATATCAGGGGATGTCCCTGATGCATGCGGCGTTGCAAATTTAATCCCCCGTGAAAAAGGCGATGCAGTATGTGACTCCTCTATCATCACGGTGGCATTTCCTTTTGCTAACATTGTCCAACAGTACATTGAAACGTTCTTAAGGCGCCGACGCCGAGACGACAATGACGTTGTGCACATCGATGACGTTCGGAACGGCGTATTCCTAAGCTACTGCTTGCGTCGTGCATTCGGTCGACACCTCGCTGTGTTGAAGGTGTGCTCTCGATGGGACGTTGCATATGGTTGGAAGCTGACGCTCTGAGCAGACTCCGAATTTCGCAATGTCTACGACCGACATCGATCCAACCGCAGAGAGTTTTGAAGAACGACACGACCCACATATTTGACCCGTCCAAGGTGGCCAGGATCGCCGGACCCTCTGGCTCAGCAGTCCACGTCCCTTCCGATATGGCCTCCTGGCCTCCCGCTGAATTGTTCAACGCGGTGTACGCCAGCGCAGTCCTATATCACTTTGGCGTTGAAGTACCAGGCGCCATGCAGAGGTGGCACAATATATTCTACCGGAGTGGGCCTACAGCGACCGCACACCTAGATCACAAACACCGACACGATGAGGTCGATGTAGACCAGAAAGCCGCTCGACAGCGGCGTTATGACAGCCGTTGTGGCATATATGATGCCATTGACCGGCAAGACATGGTCGACATATACCGCTTTAAAGCACTGAAAATGGAGCCGGAGGATGTGATATCCTCCCTAGAACAGATAGAAGAGATGGAGGCTGCAAGAAATCACAAAGCACTGGTGGATAAGGTCCAGTTGTGGTTGGGTGGTGTGATTGATTAGGCCCGATTGAGTAGTCATACTTGGTACATGGCTATGTACTATTTTCTCTTAGTGTCAGTCAGACTATTATTTAATTCGACATATGCTGTGCAAAATACATGTCTATCTGTCGATTGCAGTTTTTTCTTCCATAACTAGACGTGACTCCAGTAGTAGCCGTCGCTTATCAAGTTGTAGAGATTTGTCCGAGGATTGGCGGAGCCTTACCTGACTCGTGCGCGTACATGTAGAGGGGGAATGCGAGAGACTTGGACTTGGATCGTGATGAAAGATTTAAAAAAAAAATAGGGCTATTGTGGTTGCTGGGAGATGGGGACGAGCCAGGCTTCGGGGCTATCCCATCGTGTCCCTTCGAGTTTCCCAAATCCCCCTTTCCAGGCCACAGCCATTGAGTGGAATAGCTGCAGCTGTTGCGGCACAGGGTGATGTAGACGCGCGGGACGGTAGTGGCAGCGCGGGAGGATGGGGGAGGCGTCAAGGATGTGTTGGGATGGCAAAGGTGGTACAGATAGCAGCAGTACTCGGGCACCCAAGACCGTCGAGGGCGGCGCTTTGGGGAGACGCCACGCGATAGCACCAGTCGCTGGCGTCAGGCACTCAGACAGTCGTAATAGCGACGCCTGCGTGACATTGACACCATGGACCATCAGCGCGTGAACGTCTCCCCTCAGTGCCGTGGGTAGATGCGGGACCATCTCTCGACAAAGGGAGGCAGGGGATGAAAGGGAATGAAGAGGGGTCAGTGTGGGAAGTTCAAACAAAAAAAATAAATCAAAGACACACTGGCACGGTCTAGCCTGCCACCTATGCCTACAGACAGACTCGGAAGTGGTGGCAGTGAAGGGGAGGCATTACGAGTGATCACCCTATCTGTGTGTGCTACTTTAACACATCATTTGTTATGGACTGACACGTGTTTGCTGACTCATACTATACATTTTTCGGACTGCTGACTCATTTCTACTAACTCCCTTGCTTATGCGAATGGACTGCCGATCGCTTTGTTTCAGATTGCTTACTTATTTTCTCACGTACAGCCTTGCACAGCACCGTACAGCCTCAAGCAACAGCCACATGTACAGGATGACTTGCTGATTCCTGGAACATGTTTCAAACCCTGAAAGCTGTACGAAGGTCACAGCCCCTACGGCTGTGTACATAGCCTCGTCTTCTTGTATATAAACCCTGTACTTTCTGCCCTAGAGACCTTAAGTCTCAGTTTTGTTTCGCAATCCAAGTCTTCTATCTATTAGAACCTTGCTTGCCTAGAAGCATCAGACCTGAGAGAACCCTCTTGACATCACGCTCTTCGACTTCTTGACACTTTGGTCTTATCCCTAAGCCCAAAGCCCTTGACATCTGAAACGCTCTTGACTTAGTCGTTTACTAAGTCTCGTCTTTTATCGAACCTTTGATCTTGACTTGCACGTCTTGCAAGTCTAGTTCTTAACTTCACGAACGAACGTACACTTCGTACAAAGGTCCCACTTGGAACCTTAACATCATTTCCAATTGCTCACAGTCTTTTTTGCCAACATTTACACCCAAGATGTCATCAGGCTCCAAGAGCAGGAGGAGCAGGACCTGGAGAGCTGTGGAGGCACTTGAGACTGGTGATTGGCTTTGCCACTTCTTTTCATCTTCTAGTTTGTGTCAATACCACTCCATCTCATTATGGAGTGGTATTGACAAAAACTAGAGGATGAAAACAATGCCATTGCCAGTCTTGACTCTTGAGTGCCTCCATGGTGAACTTGAAGTGACCCAATACTGGTCCAATATCAAGCTCCAATGCAACATTGGCCACATCAAATATGCTCCAAAAATTGAGGTTGATGAAGGCTGCACCGCAGACTGGGGTGCATTCTTGGCTGTGGAGGCAAAGGTCAAGAAATGCCTTTGAAGGGAGCGTGGTCGATCTTGGTGCGTTTCGATTCATCTTTCTCGCATATCCCTCGTCTGACGAAATCAACCCATTATTTAGTATCCAAGTTTTCTCCTCTGGAGCTTGCCGAGATGTTCTATCCTGTGGCTGGTGGAGCGACCACGTTCAAGTATCCCGTGGGGAGGAAGCTCAAGATATTCGGCTGCACCACGAAGGAGGACCTCGCCGTCCCTGCAGAGTTCGACAATGAAGGCGAGCGATGCCTTATGGTCGGCAAAGACGGAACACCATCGACCTCACTGTCGGGCACTATGCCAGCTTAGAATCATTCACTCTCCATTCAGTTGGCGTCGAGTCCAAGGAGCTCGCCATCTACAACTCTGGCAGCAAGGCTATCGAAGTCTTCTCTGCTAAAGGAGACTGATCAGCAACTTCCTTGGTGATCTCGTCGAGACCGCGCTGGAATCGAGTCGATTTCAGCGCGGCCTCGACGGACACATTCCACAAATGCGGACATGGTCCTTGGCTGCGCCGCCCTTGTGCAAATAATTGACGGTGGTGTTCTTGCACAGGACGTGACAATTGCTGAGCCTCGTAGACTTTGTCGCTAGGGTTACCGTCGTTGTCTTTGTTCTCGAGAAACCCACTGGGTAAGTGTGTCCTGGGAATCCTGACTGGCACATCACTGCGTTGGCCCCTCTAAATGTGTTGATATCGACTAGCAGCAATTCAGGCCGTTCAGGATTGATTACCCTAGATATTTACATACCTGTTATTGATCCCAGCCTTATACACTATATGGCTGTGGATCTCAATCCGAGCGGTAATCACGACTGTTGATAGTTTTTACAAGCTAGTTAGCCTCTGCGGGACTCCCTCACTCCATTCTACTACAACGCCCTCGACATCGTTCTTCCGCAAAAGAGTAAGGATCTGCTGAGAGATATCGTGGGCGGTGTCGGTGGAGGTAGAACCGGGCAGGACGCCAATCCATATAACGACCGGACCGAGACCCTCCTTGTCCTCCTCTCCCGGCTGACCGTGTGTGAAGAAGCGGGCCAGGCTAATGGAGGACCACTGGATCTTTTCCGCCTTGAGGATTCGTCGCGAATATGGGGACGGACAGTATCATCCCAGACCTTATTCAGTGGGGGTACCGAAAACTCCGCGGAGTGATTTGACGGGAATATGAGAAAATCTGCCAGCGGGCTTGGGGAATAGCGTAGTGAGGGAGTCGGAACGGTACACGAGTTCCGGGTGGTCACCATCCCCAGCAATGCCGTTGTAATAGGTGGCTCCTCTCGTAAGCGTCGGGACCATGTCCAGACACAACGGTGGTGTCGCTGAGGGCAGAAAAGTTGGACGTCATGGATGAGTCGCTTAAGGCTGTGGGAGCTCAGTTGTGTGACCTGGACCCAAACCCTTACAGTTAGTTAGAGGGGCCAACTGATGTGCTAGCAGTGACTAGTCGTGACAGTCAGGAAAGTCGTCTGACCATGGGGGTCAGTGACTGCGAACAACCGTGACTCTGCCCAAGTCGCTGATGTAATGAATGATAAAACTTTGATAAGATTCAGATAAGATCAGATAAGTAATCGATGCAGTTTTTTGGCATTGCCACGTGATGAGAAAAGTCACTAGTCGTTTCACTTCAGTGACTTCACTGACCGGTCACTGACTAGACCTGACCTTTGACTTCCACTCAGTGACTGTCCAACACTGGGTGAGAACGAACAATGTTTCAAGGTGACTGGTGCCTTGCAAGGTATTGATGCGGTCGCATAGAGATGCTCTAAAGAAGGCTTTCCTTTCACACTCAGTGTGGCTCATGACTCGGATCGGATCTTTTGGTTGATCTCAGCTAGGTGCTGAGATATATACGCGTGGAGCATTTTTCACCTTTTGCGTCGATGATGATGTTCCGGTTTTTTTCGCTCACCCACTGTATTCATTTGTAATATATGAATAAAATCGCAATCGCTATGCTCCGCTCGCAGAACCAAGAGGGATCGCAAAGAAAACCAAAAAGAAAAGAAAAAAAAAGCGGCGAACCAAAGATAAAGTGAAACTCTTGTCCAAGAAAAGAAAGATCAAAACCACCAGTAAAAAAAATCACACACTACATATTGTATGTACATGATGCCGTTTAAGCCAACGTCTTCGATAAATAAGTTTCGTCAAAAGCGCGATGATGAGCCGGTCGTGAGAGAATAAATGCCAACGGTGATAGCGGTACAGATATGACGCGTGTGCGGCACACGGGGGTGGTGGTGGGTAAGGTGGCCTACGAAGGGAGAGGGAAGAGGGGAACATAGATGAAATAAGAACGTGGTGAATGGATCGCAGACAAGCAAAGCCATGTCAAAATGTTGAAAAAGAGAGAAAAGGTGAGGGTGAGAGATGGCGAAAAGCGAAAAGAATAAGGGAAAAAATCATCAGATCCACAAAAACGTTACCACATGCGGGTCCAGCGCTCCGGACTTTGCGTATTCGGGCTCTCATACAGCAGCGCGCGCTGCGCAAAGCCAACCGGACTTTCGTGTGGTTGCAAGCCACCCATGCCGGCGGTGCGGCTGGGCGTGGCCTGCGCGCCAAGACGCGCGAGCTCTTCGTCGAGCAGCGTGGCGGGGTCATGCGGGTCAAAGAGGGCACGCAGCGGCGAGTCGCTGGTCACGCCCATGAACATGAGTTTGCGCGGCGTGACGGGGGTGAAGGGGGTGAATTGCAGCGAGGTGCGCCGGCGCGAGGGTGTGCGTATCAGGTTCTCTGAGTCTTCCGTCGCGTGATGGTGATGGTGGTGGTGGCCGTCGTCTTTCGGTGGTAGGTTGGCGTCGCCGTGAGAAAGGGATGGGACAGGCGGGGGTGGGGGGTTCAGATGGGACTTGTAGTGTGCCAGGCTCGGCGACGGACTCATGTGCACGCCTAGATGTGAGAGGGGCGTTCGGGCGGCAGAGAGATGGTGCTCTGAAGGCTTCTGAGGCGGCGTACAAGGACGACCCTCCGGCGTAAGCAGCGGTTTTACTGTAGTGGGGAACACATTCTTGAGAGGCGGAGTAGATGATCTTGGATTTTGAGCTCGAGGTCGGACGTTATGACGGACAAGGGTCGGCGACTCTGGTGCAGGGGGCAAAGAAGGTTTCTGCGACGAGTGAGGACCAATCGTAGATGAATGAATCGACCGTTACTCACCGTAGACGAATCTTTCGCCGTTGCCTTTTCTTTGCCTTTCTTGGATTTTCCCTTGGGTTTCGCAGCTGCTGCCTCCAAGATCTCGACCGCAGATTTCGGGTTTAATAGGGTCACTCCCGGAGCAAGTGCGTCAAGGGGTGCATCTTCAGGGACGACCAAGAATGCGGTGATATCAAATTTCGGTGATACCGAAGTTGACGCTCGAGACGATGCAGAGGCCTGAACAGGGACATCGTGGTCGTCCATGTCCTCCGGTGGACTAGAAGAGCTGTTGTTGGGAATAAGGTCTGGAAGAGATACAGATGAGGATGAGGTCGGTGGCAAGGATGGTGAGGGTGACTCTTCTGGCTCCGTCTTGATACGAGATACACAAGATGATGAGGTAGAGGGACGAGATATTGGGGGCGCAGAGGTGGGTGCTTCCGTGGACACTGGATTGTATGCCGAGCCAGGGGGCAGAACAGGAAAGATGACGCCTGCAGGTACAGAGTGAGGATGAGGCATGACATAGGGAGTATAATATGGTTGATGGTGCGTGCCAGGACGCGGACCGGGAAACATAGGTGGCCCAGGGTATGCCACGGCTGGAAGAGTGGACATCGGGATGCCCATATGCGGATGTAACGCTGGAGGGATTGGCTCTTGAGATGACGCTTCGGTCTTTGCCTTTTTCCGTCTGGGTTTCCGCGTAGGCGTATCCTCAACTGGTCGCTTGCGGTTGTTCACATTGCGCGCCTTGTCCTTCTGTTGCATATCCGCGCAAAATTCCTTGCGGAACCCGCCGCCTGCGAAACAGTCAAGGTCTTGATCGAAAATTGCCCAGAGGGTACGCCCGGCCGCGCGATCACGCTGTACCTTGCGAAAAACAATGGTCGTACTGAGTACATGTCGGATGGAATTCATCCAGGTCTGCTCATTGCGCTTAAAGTGAGGGTAAACGATGGTAATGTAGTCGTAGATTTCTTGTAACGTCAGGCGGTGTTCTGGAGAGGCAAGAATGGCTTGGCCGATCAAGGCAGCATAAGGGAGATCGGGTTTGATGAGAGAGTATGGGCCTGGCGGCAATTTAAATGGTAGATCATCATACTCGTCCTCTGTTGGCTCAGGTCCCATTGGCCCGGGTGACGACACGATGTTAACGATAGGGCGGACTGGACTTGACGACGGGGTAGAGGGACCTGGTGATGACGGGGGGAGGGGGGCAGTCTTGTAGTAACTGCGACGCGGGGTGACCGGAGGGAGAGAGGATCCCGTCTGAATAACAAGAGGTAAGGACACCAGCACAGCAAAGCAAGGGGTGCTACACACCTTTTGGGAAGTCCCCGCGAGGGAGTTGCTCTCACTTGGTATAGAGGAAGCCACGCTACTCCGACGGGAGCGAGAGGGGGAAGGAGACTCGGCACGAGGAACGAAGGAGTCCTAGAGATGGAAAGCGTCAATATGACATCGACCTTATCAAGCTATACCAACAGTGCGACTGTGCCTGGGTGTAACTGTCTGATACAAGACGGTATCTCGATAATAGCGGCCGGCTCGACCGGGCGTGGTAGACTGCGATTGAGAATCCTGGGTAGCGTAAAATGAGCCAAGCGGGACAGTAATATTTTGCGGTTTCTCACCTGCGAGGGACCGAGATTTGAAGGAAGAGAATCGTCGGTCGTCTTGACGCGTCCAGAGTCGCGTGGGCGAGCAGACGCGCGTAAGGAAGAACGGGTGGTGGGCGAATGAGGTAGCGTAGGGCTGGTATCGCGGTCCCGCCTGCTACGACGCTCTCTCTTACTGCGCCTATTCTGACGTTCGATGATTTCGTCCATGCTTTCGAAGCGACGGAGGGAGGACGAAGCGGTGGGCTCGACCGGTTCAGTCTTGATGGGGGTGGCGGGTGGGAGGGAAGGCGCGTCGGCTGCAGATATAGAGCGCGATTTTGCGCGAAGAGTTTGTGGGAGTGGAGTGGGACTTTTAACGCTGTCGGTATCAGACTCTACCATGGCGAATGCACGAAAAGAGTTGGCGTTTTCGGCAGTGAGAAACTGGCGCATTTGATCGCTGTGACGCGTCAAGTCGTCGCGTGTCATACCAAGATTTTGAAGGAGTTGAGACATGGGTGAGATTGGGTGGGAGTTGTTCGAGTCATCCATGTGGTGGTCAGAGAGGAAAGAGGAGGTGAGTGAGAGAGTGAGTGAGTGTTTCGATGTGCTCAGACTGTGGAGCGAACCGAAGCAACTTTTGAGGTACCTGTTTAGTCCTAATAAGGTATCGCGGACTCTAAACTGGGCTTAATATTATTAATATTATGTAATAATACGACTACGACCGGCGCTGCCCAATTGTACTTCACTCGTGCCCAACTGTCCAGGTCGGTATTCGATCTCTTCCCCCTTCGTGAATATGTTGCCATCTACCTCGGGGAATGTCGTAGTAGGAAGCCGCACCATCTCCGGTAGTGTCTTCGTCAAGTACAGTCGATGAAGCGCATCCTCCGCAGCCTGTAAGTAAAGGTGACGTGAGATCCTTACCCGGTCGAAACTTGGTCGGGAGGGAGACCATACCCGGTATTCTGCCATCTTCAACGAGCTTCCGAATCCTTCTCCAAGTTGCTCAGTCCCACTGTAGACGCCAACAACAAAGACGGGCGAATTGGATAATCGACCCGTCTCTTTCAGTAACCTGTGAGAGGGATGCCATCAAGCCCGCTAGACACGGAAGACGTGTTTCGTTCATACGCACCTCGAGATGGGCTTTTCGCGGCCAAACTTGGCAACCGTTTCTGCCAAGGCTACCTTGGGGTCGCGGAATTTTAACATCTTACGTAGGTCGACCTCTCGACTGAGGAAAAACTGATGTGTGAATTTACGAGCAGAAGCTAGAGAGCGCCGATGATATATGAGTGCGACGAGAGAGCGAGGTATCGATGATAATGCATCATGGTGCAGCACCGCCGGTTTGAGTGGCGTCGACGGCTTTTAAAAAGAGAAAAGAGAAAGATGAGAGGAGCTCGAAGAAATGGAGGGGCTCAAACGTACCGTCCTATTCCAACGTAGCAAGGGTGCGGCACCGACCTCCTTTGCAACATTGACACACGTGTTAGGGCCCACGTATGCGCTCACAGCTGCTTTTAAGACACGCGTTGGCATGTGAGGGTATGAGGTAGCAACAAACTCGGACGCAAAAAGGCCGAGCAAGGCATTGCCCAAGTTGGATAAATTCCCATTGGCTGAAGGGGGCTTCTGATTGGGGAAGCGTTTGGCGAAGAGGGGAAGAGCGGATGGATGTGTGCAAGCTTGCTCGAGCTCAGGTATCTGGAGCACTGAACCAAACCCTATGCGGTGACTCAACGCAGAAAGGGCCGATGGTGGATTTGGTTGCAGCGAGGACCATGACTCTGGAGAGAAAGTAGAGGATGAAGAGCTGGCTGCGAGGGCCTCTTTTGGTGGAAAGCGAGTTAAAGAGGAGAGTGGGACCGAGGCCAATTTTGCACCAGTCGAAGCCAGACGGCTCATTGGTTCAGGATTGAAGGTCGTCCGTCTGTGTAAGCGCGCGTCTACTGTCCCTCAAGTCTACAGTCTAATTTTTTACATTACAACATCAATACAAATCACAGCCAGCTATTTAAATTGGTAATATAAAAGTACAAGTACAGTTGAAGCTCTCATAGCTCATAGTGATCCGTGGACACCTGGGGCTATGGGTTATGAGGGATTATGGGGTATGAGGGATGCCAATAACCCTGAAAACCAACTTGGTAGACGTATATGAGGGATTATGCGTTATGAGAGCTATGGGTTATGAGAGCTTCAACTGTACAAGTATTGTGTACATTCTCTGTATCCCAAGTGATCACAGTGCACGTGACAAGGGTTGAACCCATTTCGCCAAAGTGTTGAATCCAACAAACCGCCACGCTCACCCTGTTACCACTCACCATGTCCGATACCTCTTCCGCTCGATTACGGAACAGAACGCAAAGAAGAGTTTCCTCTCGTAGAGACCCTTCACCTTGTCCTGATGATGACATTGATCCCCCTCAAGACCCTGTGCGCCGTCATGCCTTGTATTTCCCCACTCTACTCATTTTTTTTTCCGTCTCTAGGATTCCCGCACCCCACTCGAACTTCTCTTAGAGTCCCATGAAGCCAGCATGGTCATCGTCGGCGTTCTCACCATTCTTGCATTCGCCCTACGCTTCTATAAAATAAATCACCCAGATCAAGTAGTGTTCGTTCGTTTCTACTTGCCTTTCGTTCATCTTCAGTCTCATCATTTGGCCTCGTAGATTTGACGAAGTTCACTTTGGCAAATTCGCCGCCTATTATATCTTACGCGAGTACTATTTCGACGTGCACCCGCCCTTTGCCAAGCTCCTTTTCGGCCTCGCTGGCTGGTTCGTCGGATTCGATGGCAACTTCAGCTTTGAGAATATCGGCGACAGTTATACCGAAAACCATGTTCCTTACGTGGGCATGCGCGCTTTACCCGCAATCCTTGGTAGTCTCACCATCCCGGTTGTCTACGGCATCATGAAAGAGAGCGGATACGGCAATGTCATCGCTGCCTTTTCTGCATCCATCGTCCTCTTTGGTCAGTACAATCTTCTGTAGTCTGCTACTGGCCTTCAACCTTACCTTTTCGCCTGAAGACAACGCACATGTTGCCCAGTCCCGCCTCATACTGTTAGACGCCACTCTCATATTTTTCCTATCTCTCACCATGTATTCCTACATCCGCTTCCGCAAGCTGCGATACTTGTATGTCCAACCTTGTCATCTTTCAAACGCCATCGCTCACCACCCATTAGAGCGTTCACCCCCGAGTGGTGGGGCTGGCTGATCGCTACCGGTATCTTTATGGCCTGTACCTGGGGCTCTAAGGTGAACGGTGTACTTGCCGTCTTTGCCATCGGCGTCGCTGTTCTCGTCGATTTATGGGACCTTTTGGACCACCGAAAGAACCCGTCCATGGTCCGTACCCATTTGAGTTCCGAGTGTCACTCTGATGCCCTCTCAGGAACTCTTCTACCGCCATTTCGTAGCCCGCGCAATTGGGTTGATCCTCATTCCCTTCATCGTTTACCTATCGTTTTTCTGGATCCACTTTGCCATCCTTACTCACTCGGGCACCGGCGATACCTTCATGAGCCCCCGGTTCCAGGAGAGCTTGGCAGGAAACGAGTTGTTGATGAACAGCATTGGTAATACCTTACTTTCTCTTCAACATCTCACATACTTACCTTCATCTCAGAGCTCAGGTATTTTGACACCATCACTTTAAAACACAAGGATACCAAGGTTTTGCTGCATTCTCATCCCGAACGTTACCCACTGCGCTATGAGGACGGTCGTGTCAGTAGCCAAGGTAATGGCGTCTCAATGGCACGATGCACGTCTCTGACAGTTCTTCAGGCCAACAAGTCACAGGCTACGGTCACGCCGATGAAAACAACTGGTGGCAAGTCGTTCCCACAAAGGCTCTGCCCGAGACGGGTCGTGGTCGTATCGTTCGCCACAACGATGTCATCCAACTATTGCACGTCACCACAGAGACCTATCTCCTAACTCACGACGTCGCATCCCCGCTTATGCCTACCAATCAGGAATTCACGACCTGGCCGAGGGATGACCTCTCACGGTATAACGACACCCTCTTCCAGCTTACCTTGAATGGTGCGCACGAAGGTGAAGCCGTCAGGAGCAAGAGCGGTTACCTCCGGCTCATACATGTCCCGACCAGGGTGTCACTCTGGAGCCACCGTGACCAGCTCCCTGACTGGGCGTTCAAACAGCAAGAGGTCAACGGAGATAAAAACCCAGTGGACCGTGGCAACGTTTGGTACGTCGACGAGATCATCTCTGGGGAAGGTGCGTCGTCGTTCCATTCTTGCATTCGCTCTCTAAAATGAATTATCGTATCCCCAGATGGCGAAGATGTGTTGGCTAGAAATACCGGACAACAGACGAAATCTCCCAAGCGCCTCGGTTTCTTCAGTAAATTCTTCGAACTCCAACTCCTCATGTTGCAGCACAACGCCGGCTTGACCGCGTCACATCCCTACGCAAGTTCCCCGATCAACTGGCCGTTCCTCTTGAGCGGCATTAGCTTCTGGACGCAATCAGAGGGACAGAAACAAATTTATCTCATCGGCAACATTATCGGCTGGTGGTCCTGTGCTCTTGCCTTGTCTCTGTACGTAGGTATCCTCGGTGCAGATTTACTCGCCAAGAGGCGAGGCATAGACCCCATCCCGATCCGTAAGTCGAACTTTATACCCGAGTGGCCAATTCGACTCTCACATGCGTGATCAATAGCCGTTCGCAACCGCATGTGGAACTCTGCGGGCTTCTTTGCCGTAGTGTGGTTTATTCATTACTCCCCATTCTTCCTCATGAGTCGACAACTATTCATCCATCACTACCTGCCTTCTCATCTAGCGTCTGCCCTTGTCGCCGGTGCAGTGCTTCACTTCCTCTTATCGGAATCCATCGAATACCCGATATCCGTGCTAGGGCACGGCACCAGACGGCGCCCGAGGCAGTGGGCAGAGCTTGGTACTCGGGCCCCTATCATTGTCGTGATCTCCTTTGTCATATTATTTGCGGCTTTCGTTTACCTTGCTCCGATAACTTATGGCACCCCAGGGTATGTTTTTCATGCGTGTCGCTCGCTCGTGGCTGCGTAGCTGACGTTGCTATTAGATTGGAAGGCCATCAGGTCAACGCTAAACGATTGCTATCTTCCTGGACGCTTCACTTTGCTGCCAAGCCATACGAAGAGTCGTGATCGCGAGGAGGATAAGGATTTTGAGGGGTTGGGTTTTTTTTTTACGATTATTGTCCAAACTATCTCCCCGAATTGTATCTAGCGTCTGAGTTGTGATAAATAAGCTCTTATAAAGTTGATGACCGGAATTTCGCTTCCGAGTCCGCTGCGCCGCGGTTTGCGGGTGAACTAATTGGTACAGCTTGCTCTTCCCCATTTCTCTATAATGTTCAACGCACCACGGCCGACGCAGGCGTACGGTACCTCCTCTTCTGTTAGCTTTGGCGCTAGCTTTGTCGACGAAAACCCACTCGCCGCATCGACGACGACGTATGATGGTCTCGATCCTTGGAGTGCCGCTCCATCTCCATCTCCACCTCCAGTCCCCTCCATCTTTACCAACGCTATCGGTATGATGGTAACTGAGTTCTTCTTTGTAACAAACACTGACTTTTCTTGGGTTTTTAACTACCAAGCTGAAGCTACCGTTCCGGCGATATATCAACAATCGTTCGCGACGGTCGATCCAACCAACTCTGGAGAAACCTCTGTAAATTCATTATCGCGCGTATTGTCGACGTCTTCGTTGCCGGCCGCGACGGTAGATAAGGTATACCCCTCTCCTCCGTTGCCGGTATTTCAACCAACTGGTTTATCAATTTCAGATCGTCAATCTCGTCAGTACACGTCCGCGCGTATCGAAACTCGAATTTTTCGTCGCTCTCGCTCTGGTTGCTCTAGCCCAAGCGGGGAAAGGTACGTCTACCACCACCAACCAGTAAACTCTTTCTCGATTGATTCCGATTGGTAAATTTAAAAAAAAAAAAGACGTCAGCGTGGAACAGGTCGCACTGCTCGCACAGCAGAACACGCTCCCAGAGCCCACGCTCGATATCAGCTTGCTAAGCTATCGCGCCCCCGCTGCTACTACTACTTCCTCCAACGCTACCACCACCATCACTGCGTCTCGGCCGAGTCTATCGTATGGTCAGCCGGCAGCGAGTACTAGTACTGGTGGTGGTGGTGGTGGTAGTAACGGGACCGTCCCACCCCCTCCCGCAGACGACCCATGGATGACAGGTCGCTTTGGCACGTACCCCGGCGGCGCCGGTGCTGGTATCAATGGCGCTGGTGGTGCTGGTGGTATGCCGTCCAGCGTTTCTGGGACCGGATTGCCATCCGATTGGTGGAAGAGGCAAGAGAAGGTGTCAGTACAATTTGGAGGTCAACAAGGGTTCGTGCTCAACAGGTATATCGTATATGGGATCACCACCGAGGTTCGTAAAAAGAAAAAAAAAAAGACATACACATGCGCATTATCTCTTATCTCCTCCCCCCGTGTGTCTTTGTTATATCATCCCTCTCTCTGATCAGCTGGGTCTTAGCAGCGCGGGACTGTGCAACGGCGATACTCGGAATTCACGTTCTTGTGGGACTGCTTGGTTCGTCGTTATCCTTTCCGCTTGTTGCCACAATTGCCTCCGAAGCGAATTGGACGTGAGTGATTACTTTTTTTTTATTTTTAAAAAGTGCTGAAGAGTGAGACGACCTTTTACTGTTAGCTGACGAATCATTCCTGGAGCAAAGAAGGTAAATTGCTCGCTAAATGGGACATTGCCGCTGAACGATGGGTATGCGTTGACAGAAAGGGCTTGGAGAGATTCCTTTGTTTTGTGATGTGGGTTTTCAATCCAATCGCGATCGCTGTTGCGAGCCTTGACGGTCTTGCTGCAAAAGAAATCACCCCGTGATCAAAGAAGATGCCTTGCTGAGCACCTTCCTCGTAGAGCCCTCCTTTGAGCAGTGGCGAAAACATTCGTCGATCTCGCTGGAAGAGGAATCTGCGAGCAAACGTATCGATCGAGTGGAAGAAATGACTATTCCCAGTGACCTAGAAGACAAACTCGGGTACACTCCATATCTCCCCGCTATTTCTCCTTTTTTTTGACTGATCTGCACCCTTTACGCTTGGGGTTAGGCATGTTCGACAAAGGATCATCCCTCTCATCGAGGCTTGGCAGAAGATCTGTATTTTGGGAGAGCGCCTCATCCGGAAGCGCGAGGCTGCAGCGGTACGAAGCACCAGCACTCGGCCGTCTCTCATGCCTCATTTGCGTCTGCCACCTGCCCGTCGCATATATTCTACTTCAACCGCCGCCAACCTTATTCGAATACCGTCGATGTTGCCTCCCTTTTCTTCCCGTGATCCCGCCCTTTCGCTGTCGCCGTCTTCGACCGCGCAGGCAGACTTGTCCCGCTTGACGAATACGCTCAAGACGCTCGTGGAGGTGAACGGGCAATGTTGGAAGGGCGAAGACTGCGACCTGTCGGAAGGCGTCAAGCAGGGCATCAGCGTGGTAGCCTCACATGTACAGCGTCATACCGACTTGCTGGAGCTACGGGTATGTCGATCACCCCGTGAGACGCTGTCAAATTCCTGACGAAAAGTTCTCATATTAGACCGGCGTGTTGTTGCAAGACACGTTGGAAGGTCTCAAGGTCTGTCTTTTTGTTTTTATCGCTGAATCGACAGATCCGATGATGGTTCCCAACCCCCCGCTCCAATTCCGCCGTCGTCAGAGTCAACGTGACCTGTACATCGCCATGCGAGATCTGTTTGTCCGACACGATCGTCTCTCGGTCGATCAAGTCGATCGCCTCAAGAAACGGGTGGACAGTAACGCGATCAAGCTGGAGAGCGTCAAGATGGCCGCCAAGGAGGGTTGGCAGGAAGAGGCGGAGAAGCTCGCGGGCATCATCGAGAAGGACAAGGTGACCATCTCGGCGCAACTCAACCGGCGGGTCTTTATCCGCGCGTGGTAAGCTGTTGCTCTGCCGCCCGCGGCCCTCCTCCGCGCTGATGGAACTTGGACAGCATGTGGCACGAGTTACGCGTGGTGTTACACAATAGGGAGAATACGCTTCTCACGCAGCTGGTGCAATCGTTTGCTCACGAAGAGCGGGACTATGCGCATTCTGTGGCAGCGAACTGGGTGTCGTTGGCGCAAGCAGTGGAGAGTATGCCTTTTGAATGAACCATCTTATCGTTACGGTTTGGCCGATCGCTCAATGATCTGCTTTTGATGATGTATATATGTATGTTTGTCATGACCAACAGCAATATGATGCCCGCCCAATGTCTTGTTTCCCATGCTTACTTACTATACGAGGCGGGTAATTTTGATCACGTATCTCATCTCGCATAGCAAATGGAATATATCGATTCGCAAGCAAAGCATTTTTTTTTGGGGGGGAGAAGGGTATAAAGGCGGGAAAGCCATTAGTAAATCCCGGGGATGAACTTCCATCTCACAATTTCGCAATAACGCTCCCAGTCTTTGCCATACTTGATACCGCACCTATAAAAACAAACAGGTCATCAAAATGGCCATAGTGATGAGGTGGCGGAAGGAACGCCATGCGTACCGTTCAAAATCGCGCGTCGTACGGTGAATGAGCACGGTGATGAAGAAAACGCTGTAAAAATAGGGGATGGGAGATGCGGTCCCGACGACGAGGCCCCAGCTGAAACTCATGATCCAGTCGGCCACGTAGTTCTAAAACCAATATTTTATAGCGAAACTGCGTTTAAGATGTCGCTGGACAAAAACGAGGACGTACGGGTTTACGGGAGTACCTCCACCAACCACTCGTGAGGAGGCAGTTGCTGTTTTTGAGAGAGGTAGCAGTTAGTCAGAGCTGGGAAAGGGATTGAAAAAGTTAGTAGTACCCGTGAGCGGTTTGGATGTAAGTGGGCTTCTCGATGGTGCCCCACGGCAGTTGGGGAAAAGTCCAACGGTATTGATAGTTGCCCTGAGTCTGCATTTTAAACCGACTTTTTTGTGACATGGAGGTGTCCCAGCTAGAGTTTTTTTCAAAAAAAGGGAAGAAGGGTCAGGTGGTGGAGAGGGTTGTTTTTTTGCTTGTTTGCCTTACACGTAGTAAGCGGTGATCAAGGTGGCGAAAAGTGCGATGTACGTGGGCGTTGAAAACTTGTATTTCTCCGGTTCGTGTGAAGCCATATAAACGACCGAGTAAACATAAGTCTGTCGGGGTTTTATATATTTTGATCAGAATCAGCACCGAGGTCACTGCAAAATAGCCTCACAAATGGGACGCCTGCAAAATTCCAAAAGATGACCATAAAGCCCCATTTTTCGTGGAACATATCCCAAGTTTGGGGGATGCACTCCTCGCCCTTGCAGCTGTGACCGCCGAAAGTGAGTTACAGCCTAGTGGGTGATCCAGCCAAAAAAAAAAAAATATAATCTCACCATGCATTCAGATACAGCCAGGTGGCGAGACACATAAACGCCATGTTCTGGAAAATAGATCTCGCTCAACGCAAATCACCCCGAAATGATCGGTACGTACGGGAGTGACGGCACCATATTGTTCATACTGTTTGCACGCACCCGAGACGGCTAGGAAAAAGACGATTACCCATGGAATGCGGACCTCGGCCCACATTTTCAAGTCAACCGGACCAATGCGGGGGTTGAGTGCGGCACCCATAAATACGTCATATATAAAGCTGCCCGACATGCGCATCTGTTCACCACGAGCGACGGTCCAAAAATAAGTCCCAAAGGATACTGCGAAGCCCCAGATCATGGCAACCGACATGATGTGGCCGTAGTTATCAATAATTTCTGTGAGGCGGAATATGTGATAGTGGTGAAGGACCGCAGCGGTGATGAAGGTAAAGTAGACCGAAAAGAGAGCGTTGCAATTGTACATGAGAGTCTTGTAACCAAGAGATGGCACTGGCAAGCCCTCTTGCATATAGCCAGGCATAACCCAGGCGAGAAAGAGCTCATAGAAAATGAGGCCAGAATATACTTTCCACGCATAGAGATTGGGGCTGGCATCCTACATGGAAAACAAAAAAAAGATGAGGGCTCTAGTCGGACAACCAACAGTAGAAGACGGACATCGCGAATGTGAGCCCACATTTGGTGGATGAACGGCTTGATTCCCTCGACGGAAGTCGGGATGACGAGCTGGCCGTCATAGAACCAAAGGCATATCCACAGGTAGTACATGAGAATCGGGAAACCGATCATCATGGCTGTGACTCCCCACGGTCCGCCAAACTCCCACCTTGAAAACAACGTCGTGGATGAGTTTTTGGAGGTAGAAGCCAAGCACGGACCTGTTATGAGAGTCGAGGAATTTATCTGTCTTGCGGCCTTCATCGGTAACGGAGACTCCTGATGAGCTATGCACAGCTCTGTGACGGAGCTCTGTGGTCTCTGTGGAAATTGCTGAGGACATGCCAGTATGGTACGATCATAATGTTTTCCCATACTCGACGCGTTTCAATACACGGAGCATCACGTGATAAGGGTACCCGCGCGGCGCGTGCACTAGACTGCAATAGTCTAAATGACCCGAACATAGCCGCTTGGCAATTCACACTTTCGCAGCAACGAGGAGAGTGAGGAAAGAGAAATCCATGTTTATGATCTTTTTTCCAGTGGGATTCATTGTGAGACCCAGAATGATAAATTTACGGGAGTTCGAAGACACTGTCACTAAGCGAGCCAGTGCCTCAGCTTGGAAGCGCCACTGATACTGTATACGGTACTTCATTGTATGAAAAGTTCCGGTTCTTTGTTTGGTGCGGTTACAACAGTAGCAGTCCTGTGGGATGTCCACCATGAAACGAGTGATCACTGCATGCCTGTGCCGCTATGGCACTCCACGAATTAACTGAACCTCAGGCTGTGATACACCTCACTTCTTTTTGCACACTTGAGAAACCCACAGAAAATCAACGAAGCTACTAGTAAATGAAAATTGGAACTTGGACGATCTTCGCTATACCTTCGAGTTTTTATCAACGAAGCCCTTCGACGCGGAATGTGCACCAACAGACAGATTGCAGTCAGGACTACCTGCGCGCCGGGAAACCACCGACATAGGGGACAGCACCCTGGACAACCTTGCACGACTGCGTGCCAGCAATTGTAAGGGGGGCGAGTTGTTCAACCGGCGCAGCTTTGACTGACCCCGATGAAAACAGCATAAGGCACATTACGAATAATGTGAAGACCTGTCCCTGTGGTTGTTGGTGTGGCCGTCCGCGTTCGTTTCACGTGCTTCATTTCCATTTTCTGGCTCTCCGTTCACACCCCCCTACGCTCGGTCGAGTCGATATCATTCATTCGTTTTTTGGTTATCCCTGTATTGTCCTTCCTGCTGCTGCCTTTGGGCTGCACATGTGACACCAAAGTTCTCTGTTCCACTGATGCAGAAATGCGACGTGTCGTGTACAAGTAGCTTGGTTGTGGTCATGTAACTGTGTCTCCACTGTTTTTCTGTCTGACACTTGCACGATTGGTTGGCCAGTCTTCTTTTTTTTCGTGATGTCCAAAGGCGTCTTGTGGGACCCCGTTGATGCAATTTTCCTTAATGTGTATTGCAAGGGAGGTTGTGACATCATTGTCTGACTTCGCTGAGTCGACGATCTAGTCATTAAAGTCCTTTCTGGGAAGGTGAGCCTGTTGGGTGTGTTGGAAAAAATAACTTGGTGGACAGAAAGTAGTATATACACCTAATGTGCGTCAGTACACGAGACTGGAATCGGTTCTTGCCCCCTTACTTGAGATTTGTTACGAAAGCAACCACCCTCATGCTCGACAAATTGAACACGTCTCCGCACTACAAAAGGTAGCAGTTTGCTTTTCTTCAAACTGTATTCAAGAAAATTTATTTCCATACAGAAGAGCGATGGCCCAACTCCCTCTAACCCACTCTCATGCGTGTCATTAATTGGTCGCAATAGAGGGACGCCTGCCATTCCACTCGACAAGAGCACCACGCCTCAAATTCATCACAGCCAGTTCTTGAACGTTCCCGCACACGCCTTGCTGATTCGATGTCCAACCTCTCATTCACATATCTGTGTTCAATTTCAGTGTTCATCATAAGACTGAGGGAATCATGATAGTACGCAATGGCACATACTCCAACAAGGGTACCCCACATGCACTCCAAAGGTCTACAGCACGGAAATTCATTGTCGCAGAAATCGCCGCGTTCACCGCATCCGGGTTGAATCGAAACTGTTGGGGACATACAGCTGCATAGGCTGCAGCAGGAAGCACAATGAGGAGAGTGAAGACGGAGAAGCGCATGGTGGTTGTGTCTGTTTCACGAGCAAATCAAATCGATGGGGAGTAATGCTGCCCCTCCTTTTTGTCCGTCATCCTCTTTCTTATAGCTCCAGGCAATTTCAAACGGTACGCAGAATGATTAAAGTTTGAGACACTGGCGCAAACAATTCGGAACACATTTCGAGACTCGATAGTGCCTGGTGGCGGAGAGAGCGAGAGCCTCATGATCAACTTGGGGATACACAATTGACAGGACGCTGACAGGACGTGCCAGTGGTAGCGAAAGAATCGGAAAGATCCGATTCCTGGCACGAACGACGCATGGACTACTTACTGGCCGGCGCGACGCGCGTTTGTGCTTGGAGTACGGATTCCATGTGAAACTGTACGAATTAAAACCGAAAGCTCATGGTGGGAGGTTGTGGTGTAAAGCGGCAAGATAGCGTCATGGGTGATGTTGGCGGGGAAGTCGGTTTAGTCGTACCTTGATAACGTGGCACTCCGACAGGCAGGCGTGAGAAACACACTGTTTTTCATTTCTTTACACACTACGATTTCTACCAAAAAAAAAACATGGAATATGGTCATACATGGACGAGGCAACAATCCACTTTGGAGCGAGATTCTTAAAAGCCAGTTGAATCTGCAATCCCTTATGCGCATCCTCTTGTCCTCAAGTAGTCAGTTAGGCAAATGTTCTATGTGAGGGTGAACCAATGAAAACAATGAGGGAAGATCATTAAATTTGAACTTCTCCTTTGAATGAGGTAGGAAAGGTAACTTCACAAACACTCACTACACTTAATGGCCCCACCAGCCGCCATCAAACCTTCAATTCCTTTCATACTAGCTTCCACAACTCGGTGATGATGTCAGAGCTTGGACCATCACAGTCTTTGGTTCAACGTTGGCTCGGTCGATGGCGCCCAGACCTGGAAACATAAGATTTTTTTAAAAAGCCCAGAAGATAGGGCCGTACCTAGAATTAGCGCAGCACGACGTTTTGCCGCCGCCTTGCTTTCCCGTCCGACATCTTGTATGTCGTCCTCTTGGAGCCTGAAATAACGACATATTCCCAAGAGGGAAGTCAACCTTTGATTTTGACGATGGATGAAGGGATGTGTGAAAGAAAATATCGTAAAAAACGTTCCGAAGACCAACGGCGTGGCTTTTTTTCACGTGGTGCCTCTCCTTTCCCACTCCCCAATTGCTACGTTGTCCTTCCTGCTGCTGCCTTCGGCTGGTGTTGCGCATGTGACATGATGAAAGTTCTCTGTTCCATTGATGCAGAAATGCGACGTGTCGTGTAGAAGCAGCTTGGTTGTGGTCATCATGATGTCACTGCACGCATTTCTCCACTTGGTTTTTTTTTTCTGTCTGACAATCACATGCAGTGTTATCGACTCACCGCTAAAAATTTCTCTTATATGACCCCTACATTGACTTATTGGCTAGCCAGTTTTCTTCTTTTCGTGACGTTCCAAGGCGTCCTGTGTGTGGTGCCATTGATGAAATTCCCCTTTTGGTGTATCGCAAAGGAGGTTACGACATGCCAGTGATCGTTTGTCTTCGCTGTGAGTCGATCTTCTAGTCGTGCGCTTACAGTGAGCAGTGCTGCGTGTCGGAACGTGGGGCTACTCACCTGCATAGGTGTTAGATGACAATTTGTCTGTCTCCTGCACACGTTCCGTGCCATTATGGGAGTCGGAGCAGTTTTGTAGCTCAACTCCGGTTGCCTGTGCATGCTTTGGCTAACACCGCCGCCAGAGCAGTGAGGTGATACGACACAACATCACACCTCTCTCCAATATTTCGACCGTGTTGGGTTCACGTTTGGAGAGTTACCCCGTTCCGTGTATTTACCCTGTCTTCTCATGTTTGCAACCACCTCTGCTTCTATACCTCGTGTGTTCCCCCCCGTGCAACCAAGGTACGTGCCGATGTGGTTCGCATTTCTAGTGCGATTAGTCTGTTCTGCATAAAACCACCATGCTTATGTGATGCGAATATGCGGGCGCATAGAAACAGAAATGCGTACGATGTCGAAGCCCACCTTGCTTGTACATCATGACACCTAAAACACATGACAAAATAGCCCTCGGATTCAGTTACCAGGCGCAAGTGTCCATGCCGGTGACGTTGGATATCTGTTTTCTCGCCATACAAAACACAATTTTGGGTATGACTTTTAAAACACTGCACGAATCACTAAAATGATCGATTACAGCGGCATAATTGGTCCCCATCTACACGACGGAATCCCGCAAGCCACCCTGATCATGACGGTTGCTGCCATCACCGACCCAGACTCCTCAAGTCCTCGAGTTCGGGCTCCGAAGACACGAAGCTAGACTTTCTTCATTGTTGACGGGGGTGCAAGGGAACTGGCCGATGCAGCGAGAGACGATTTCGGCTGGCATAGCGGAACCGTGAGTGACTAGCGCGATCGCATCGTTAGCTGAGTGGATACACCTCACTTCTTTTCACACGATGTCTTCTTGGCGTTGACCTGGTTTCTCTTTATCTCCTTGCAAACTATACAGTTACGAAACGTGGGAATTGGAAATACCACCGGTGTCTCTACCTGTCTCTGCATCTCATAAATCTCATCCCTCGTCCTGTCGCAACAGTAACCCCACTCCGTCACCTTGAAATTTGCAGGTGCGAGGATGTAGTCAAATGTGTCTTAGTGATTTTCAGTTAACCACCAAACGGATGACATAGTTGAACAAGACGGCGGTATTTTAAAGAAGTAAATCTAAACTTCTTGACCAGCGCCTATTGGATGAAGTGATCATACAGCATATTACATTCTGAGAGGGTATGATGCGTATGGTGAACAAGCTCCGACTTTCTCAAAACACAACTTCCAAAATTCTCTTTGATGCATCAAGTCCCATGTCCAGTCAGTGTCGTACTAGTAAACCTGTACTGTCCCCCGCGCGCCGAGTGACCAATGTGGTGGATGAGCAAACTACTTCCTCCCGGGGCCTACGCCATTCGAGCCATTCGGATCAGGGGCAGGACCTACGCCATTCGAGCCATTCGGGTCAGGGGCGGGGCCTACACCATTCGAGCCATTCGGGTCAGGGGCAGGGCCTACACCATTCGAGCCATTTGGGTCCGACCCGGAGTTCTGCCGGACATTGATATCGGCCCGACTGACCGTGACAGCCGCCACAACGAGGGGAGCAAGAAGAGCGATGGAGAGTTTGAAGAACAACATTCTCGTCAAGAGAGATAGTCGTTTTCTGAAGGACCAGCCTGTTGGGTGTGTTAGAAAAATGACTTTTGAATGATGGTGGATAGTAGAGAGTATACACACTTAGGAAAGAAAATCAACAGGATGAGGAAGGTCATCGGGATCAAGTCGAGCTTTTATGTTGAAGATGGAAGTGTGGATACGTATGGGTACTGTCCCTGTCTGTTATGGTGACACCGCCCATTGAACTCTTTCTTCAAGTTTCGAACCTTTTTTTTGGCTGAACAGCGTCGATCGTGAAATACGAACTGTTGTCGGCGGTTACGTCGGTATGGCCGGTGAAACAATTTCCCGACAGGTTTGACCCGTATTTTTCAAATAAGAACGAACTTGGCGTGGCGCATTGAACGTATTGCCTTCAAGTTGTCCCTTTCACTGACAAGAGCTCCTGGCTCACTCGAGTCAGACTCTGGTGGTTCCAAATGCTTAACTTGGTGACTGAGAGCCAATTCTACTCATCGGCACGAACTTTCCTCGCTATCGCACAGGGTAGCTGAGTACGTGTCTCATAATTCACAGTCAAAGCTCTCCGCTTCAATACCGCGACCAATATCGGCTCATGTGTTACTAGTACTATCTGTCTTCCGGAGACTCCTCATGAGCTTGATGAGCTATGCTTATCTCGGTAACGGAACTCGGTGGACTAGTTGCCATATTTGCCGTGGCAGACATGCCATGGCATGATGCGACCCCGGAATGAGAAAATTAAGGACACTGCCACCAATCGAGCCAGTGCCTCAGCTTGGGGGTGGCTGATAAGGCACGCGCGGTGACGTTGACTCGGAGTCCTATTGAGCTTAGCGTGGGTGTTCATGACAGAAGAGGTCAATATCCGGCATTTTTTTCCCTGTGGAGCGATCGCCATGCGACGAGAGAAGCTTGGGTGATCATGCCCTTGCCCGCTACGAATCTTTCATGTTCTTCAGGGACGTCTCCATTGACAGCAGTAACTAGGTTATACATTCGCGTTATCCCCTCCACCCTCAAGTTCTGACTCAGAACCTAGCAAATGACCGGTTTTCCGGCCTTCATTTTCAAGTTTGTTTATGAATCCTATTTTTCTTCCCGTGAGACGTCTGTGTTCGGGCTCTGATCGCTACATAAAATTTGAAAATTCTCGGCATTCAAGCTACAAACCGACCCGGATACAAGATCTATGAGTCGAAAGGTAAGACATACTGCGCAGCAGCGTGACGCGGCTCAGTCCCGCCGAGTGGAGGAGACAGGGGAAAGATAGGGCAGAGGAAGTACCGTACTGAGCGAACAAAGACAGATGCGAGCCTGAGGCGATCTACAATCAAACAGAAAGCAGAGAGGTGATATCCGTAGCAGACACAAAGCAGGTGAAAAGTCTGAGAAATACAGGAGTGGCACAAGACCGCAGAAAACGGTACCGTGCCCGGGGCGGAAATAGCCTTGTGAGAATGCCGAAGACAATGATGAGTATGTCCGTACAAGAAATGGGTGAAACGACTTGGAAGCGCGGGAGAGGAAGAAAAAAAGTGGGTTTCGCCGCTGTTAGCGGAAGGGCTGCCATGACACTGTTTTGTTTGAGTAAATTGAGTTCAAGCTCATATACCCAACAGAATTCAAAGACTCACCAGACACTGTAGTAACACTCCTAACCATGCGCCATAATTCAACCAACACCCCAAAGACGCTCCTTTTCTTCTCAGACTCTTCACCACGTCCAGAGAAGTGCCCTCACCGATTTCTCATAATAAGGTATACCCGGTTCATCGCTCGACAGCATTTGACTTGTAAAAAAATTTCAACTAGATATTGTCCATTTTCATCCACTACCGCCCACATTATCCCAACAACACTCCGGAGCGCATTGCCGCTGTGAGGTGGAGTGCCTCGTCAGCGGTGCTGTCCTCAGTCAGTTCAGCTGTGTCAGCCGTGTGACAAGCCGAATGGAAAGCGAGTTCGGCTGTTGGAAGCTGAGAGGGCACAATCTTGAGTAACGTAAGTGGCTCGCCCCCGTGAAGCTGGAGCCATTCATCGAATGGCTTCCCAGTTTCCATATTTCCATGGCACACGAGACGGGAGAACTGGTGATGCCTGAGACACTCCACCGCACTTGAAGGCGTCGCATCCTTTGAGATAAGAGATGTGACAGCCGTATCGAGACTTTGCATGGTCGAGATTTCTCAGTCCGCGTGAAGCAGAAATTCTGGCCGCACAACAAGAGGTACTGAAGGCTTCTTGTTGCGCAACCAGAATTTCTGCTCCACCGGAGAAGGTGAAGGCTTTCCCGACATTTGTCCTCCACATCTGTGTAATTCTATGAGTGCGGACAAGGTTGGGGTGTAGCGATCGTCCGAGGGTATTGGCCCCATAACATGGAGGGGAAGATGGAAAACACAGATGTAGGACTGCACCAAACTCTGGATTGTTCTGGTACCTTCATTTTGCGGAACTCCTCGATGACTGGCTTGCCTACAAGATTATAGAGACTCCTGAGTACGGAACGGAGAGTGCGCTGGTATCACAAGGTGGTGACTCTTTCTGGTTCTCACTTGTCGGTCGCTGGTGACGCATTATTGGCCGGATGTTGACTCTCTCAGACAGATTGCGGTCAGACTACCTGCGCGGGAAACCACCAAAATAGGGGACAGCACCTGGACAACCTTGCACGACTCCGTGCCAGCAATTGTAAGGGGGGCGAGTTGTTCAACCGGCGCAGTTTTGACTGACTCCGATGAAAACAGCATAAGGCACATTACGAATAATGTGAAGACCAGCAAACCCTGTTCGTGGTTGTTGGCCCGGGTGTGGCCGTCCGCGTTCGTTTCACGTGCTTCATTTCCATTTTCTGGCTCTCCCACGCTCGGTCGACTCGATGACATTCATTCGTTTTTTGGTTATCCCTGTATTGTCCTTCCTGCTGCTGCCTTTAGACTGGTGTTGCACATGTGACACCAAAGTTCTCTGTTCCATTGACGCAGAAATGCGACGTGTCGTGTACATGTAGCTTCGTTGTGGTCATATAACTGTACCCATGCCTCCACTGTTTTTCTGTCTGACACTTGCACCATTGGTTGACAAGTCTTCTTTTTTTTTTCGTGGTGTCCAAAGGCGTCTTGTGGGACCCCGTTGATGCAATTTTCCTTAATGTGTATTGCAAGGGAGGTTGTGACATCATTGTCTGACTTCGCTGAGTCGACGATCTAGTCATTAAAATGGTAGTCGTTTCTGGGAGGGTGAGCCTGTTAGGTGTTGGAAAAAATAACTTGGTGGATAGAAAGGAGTATATACACCTAATGTGCGCCAGTACACGAGGCTGGCATCGGTTCTTGCCCCCCTTGCTAGAGATTTGTTACGAAAGCAACCACCCTCATGCTCGACAAATTGAACACATCTCCACACTACAAAAGGTGGCAGTTTGCTTTTCTTCAAACTGTATTCAAGAAAATTTATTTCCATACAGAAGAGCGATGGCCCAACTCCCTCTAACCCACTCTCATGCGCGTCGCAATAGAGGGACGCCTGCCATTCCACTCGACAAGAGCACCACGCCTCAAATTCATCACAGCCAGTTCTTGAAAGTTCCCGCACACGCCTTGCTGATTCAAAGTGGATATCTACATTCCTGTGTTCAATTTCAGTGTTCATCATAAGACTGAGGGAATCATGATAGTGCGCAATGGCACATACTTTTTCAAAGCCAATCAGCACGCACTCCAAACTGGCACAGCACGGAAATTCAGGGTCGCAGAAATCGAAGAGTCCACCGCATCTGGATTGAATCGAAAACTGTTGGGGACATACAGCTGCATAGGCTGCAGCAGGAAGCACAATGAGGAGAGTGAAGACGGAGAAGCGCATGGTGGTTGTGTTTGTTTCAGGAGCAAATCAAATCGATGGGGAGTAATGCTGCCCCCCCTTTTTTCCGTCGTCCTCTTCTTATAGCTCCAGGCGATTTCAAACGGTACGCATAATGATTAAAGTTTGAGACACTGGCGCAAACAATTCAGAACACATTTCGAGACTCGATAGTGCCTGGTGGCGGAGAGAGCGAGAGCCTCATGATCAACTTGGGGATACACAATTGACAGGACGCTGACAGGACGCGGTAGCGAAAGAATCGGAAAGATCCGATTCCTGGCACGAACGACGCATGGACTACTTACTGGCTGGCGCAACGCGCGTTTGCGCTTGGAGTACGGATTCCATGTGAAACTGTACGAAGTAAATGATGTTTTAACCGAAAGCTCATGGTGGGAGGTTGTGGTGTAAAGCGGCAAGATAGCGTCATGGGTGACGTTGGCGGGGAAGTCGGTTTAGTCGTACCTTGACCCTAACGTGGCAGTCACGTTACGTCCCACGCCATCTCCAATCGGCGGTATTGTTGGATTGTAAACTCCGACAGGCAGGCGTGAGAAACACGCTGTTTTTCATTTCTTTACACCTAGAATTAGCGCAGCACGACGTTTTGCCGCCGCCTTGCTTTCCTGTCCGACATCTTGTATGTCGTCCTCTTGGAGCCTGAAATAACGACATATTCCCAAGAGGGAAGTCAACATTTGATTTTGACGAAGGATGAAGGGATGTGTGAAAGAAAACATCATAAAAAACGTTCCAAGGTGTGATCAACGAGGTCACATGATCAGTTCCTCGTTCTCAACGACCTCTTGAAAACTGCCCAGTTTACGAGTAAAAGCACCTCATAATTGGGTTCCATGATAGAGAGAAGATGTGTGAAGGCAGTTTGTCTGATTATGGTCTCGGCGCAGTCTGCGATTTTGCGTGCCCAGTAAAGAGGTGGGTAAGTGCCTTCTTCCCGAGCCATATCTCGACGGGAAGCCCTCCCGCACCGGCCTGCTTCCCAACGCACTCCAGCACAACGCCCGTCTCGCGTACCATCATATCCCAGAGCTGCCTCTCTCCTGGATCCCGTTCCTTGTACGCCAATAAGACAAGTGGCCCGTTCCCAGGCGCAATTGGCTCGTGCGTATCGGGTCCGGCCACGCATTGACGACGACGATCGCTCAACGCGAGAAGAGAAGAGAGTGTCCGGAGCAGGGCTGGGAAGGATGACGTGTTGTACGTCACGTCTGCCATCCTATTGCAAAATGATAATACGATAGGATGCGATAAGGGAATCATAGCTTACGCGATAAGGTCGAACCCACCACGTTCACGAATATTGAGAACGCTTTCCGGAAGCTCTTGGTCCCAGTCCAGGGGAAGCACGGTTGGGGGAAAATGGGGGTAAAGTGTGGAGTTTGCATGTATATTGTAGCTCATAAGTTCCATCGAAGACGCTACAAAAAATTGATTGCAATGATGCTGGTTGAAGAAGATTTGGATTGGGAAGGAAGAGACTCACGAAGGTCTGTGGAGAGTATACAGGTATCATGCGCAGCAGAGGCAAGATTAGCCGAGCGCAGCGCGGCAAGGACTATCGAGACTATCCCAGTCCCAGCACCTATCATGTACAGTACGTGAGCCGGGGACCTGACAGAAGGAAACGAGGAATGAACAGGAAAGGGCGCACCTAATTCGATAATGCGACATTCCTCGCGCAAGGCCAACCTCTCACTGAGCTCTCGAACCACGATTCTAGGTCCAAGATCACCACTCGCAGGCTGTGATTCGGATTCGGATTCGGATGCAGATACCGTAGCAGCAGCATGGTCGGTCGTGACCAAAAGACGAACAAGCCATGCACTCAGACCTATTCCGCTGTCCCACAATTTCTGTGGTGCTATGTCTCATCAGTCCTTCGCTCAGAGAGAATACAAAAGCACCGAGCACGCGATGGCCCGTGGATCCGGTCACCTTGTCAAGGTCAAAGGAGATTGTTTCTTTAATCTGCATCAGGGGAGTACTACTAGTAGCGGCACCTCCGTCATCCCCAAATAGGCGGAAAGTCCGAGTGATCGCCTCTTGCTTGGTGGTAGGAGTAGTATTTTTAATGGGCACGCCGCCACTGCCGCCTTTTCTGGGAGGTATGATTCTCATAGGCAGTGAACGAACGGGGAGCGGCATCTTGCCGATCTTGGGATCGCGCAAGTCGATCACTGAGGATGTAACGGTCGACGAAGGAGAGAGGATAAGACAACAATCCACTCCATCAACCGCAATGAAATTTTTTTTGGGGGGTGGTTGAATCTGCAAGGGCTTATACGCATTTCTCTTGCCGCCAGATAGTCAACTTTGCGGGCTCTGAGAGCCTGACGATATTTTGTGGAGTGATTGAGATCCACCAATAAAAGAGGTCTACACTGGCTGGAAATGCTCTGTGCGAAGGTCATTAGACACTTGAGGAGTGAATAGAATTGGGGAGGACTGTAAACTGGAATGTGGCGGAGTTCGTAGGAAAGATATGTAGAAGAACATGCTCTATTCAAGCTCGTCGGGGTAGGAAGTGGCACGATGTTGAGGTTAGGGTTTTACGAAAGGAATCCTGTTTCTCTTTTCGCTTCTCCTTATTGGTGTGAGTGTCATGGGCAACGAAGATGTGGTCCTAGCCATCAGAGGGATATTGATAAATGACATTAAGAGCGTATAACACAGACGTGGATGCAGAGTGTTTTAATAACAGGAACGTGAACATCTAGAATTGAAATGGGGCGCTTCCCGACCATTAGTCAATAACAACACAGTCAGGTGCCAACGACCCCCTCCACGAATTGACCTTGTCCTCCAGCCTCTTGCGCTCTGCTGTTGCTACCATCTCTTCACATCTTTCCAAGTATGCCCCCACTTTCTCTGGAGTCATTGCCTGGAGTCGATAGATGATTAATAAATCATGGAGGTCAGCTTGAAGGGCATCATCATGGTGTATGCCGCGCCTCCCATCACGTTTCTCGTAGCATCGCCGTCGAGTTTCTTTCTGCCGATTGGAGATCTCGTCGTCAGCATCCCCCCACTTCTTCAACACATCCGTTAGTGCAACACCAAAGTGATGCACCACTGCGCTAGCGTAAACGGCATCGAAGAGCACAGCTGGAGGCCATGTGGACATATCGGAAGGGGTACGGACTGCCGAGCCAGAGGGTCCGACGACCTTGGAGACCTTGGACTGGTCAAAAACGTGGGTTGTAAACCTTTCGTGCATGCTGTCTGCCTTTGAATCCACATCAGTCGTGTCCAAAGCAAAGTTCGGCGTCTGCTCGAAGTATCTGCCAGTGTCAGCTTCTGACCTTGTGCAGCATCACATCGAACACTGGTACGCACCTTCAAGATAGCAAAGTGTTGACCCCATGCACGATGTAGGGCGATACTGAGGAACACACCATTCCGAATGTCATCAATGTCTTGAATGATGTCGCTGTCACCACCAGACTCCCAATATCGGTTTCTTGAGAAAGTTTCAATATACTGCCTCCAATGAGATGTTAAGCAAAGGATAATGCCATATGGAGTCTCATACCATGTCACCCTTGCTATGGGAAAGGAGGTGTACAGCTTCGCAAGCCTCAGGGGGATCTCCTGACACCACACAACACCCATCCGCTCCTCCACGTCTTCACAGAAAAGAGCCTGATTTGTGCTCATGCTCATCGTACTGCAAGTTGCTGTCCTTGTATCGACAAGGTTCGGGTCAATCGGAAACATGCGGCACTTTTCTTCGTCGGTGGTATGGTAGTAGAGGTTGATGGATGCTGCCAGTGGGATTGGGCAGGTCCCGTTCTGTACATAGGTCTCCCCGAGCTCCAACGACGACCCCTGTCGCATAGCGAATCCATTTATATGGCCTAAATGAAAGCTTCAAGTCGTTGAGTCTCTGGACAGGGAAGGCGAGGCATTCCTGCCACTCCCAGTTAGCCGGATCAAGATCGAGCTCGGTGTTCGGCACGACATTTTTTGGGAACTGGGCGTAGACGGAAATGATAGCCCATTGTGGAAGGAACATGATTCCCTTTCCTCAAGTTGAGTGGTGTGATAATCTTATCTCTTATCTCATCGGAATGACACGTGATATTACGTAGTTGCTTGTTCTCACCGTCTGGTGTGAAGCGTTCACACCACAATTTCTTGACCAAGTTCTCTGACCGGTTACTCAATATTGTTAGTGATCATCTCTCGCCAAACGCTCCGTGTGCTACGTCATCGCGTCATCCACCCCCGATTTTTGCAGGGCACATACGCTCTCACTGCCGAGTTCGACCTCTTCTCTCGCATATTAAGTTCTGTTATGCATCTTCAAAAGGCCAAGGCTATCTCTATCACCCCTGGAGCTTTGTTCCTTCGTCGCAAAACAAATTTTGAGGCAATTGTTTTTGATGGATTTTTCATACAATTCCTTTTAGCAAGCGCAGGGTATCCGTGATCCCACAACCCAACTCGCCTGATCAGTGGACTGGATGCCTACACCCAGGACGTTCTCACAGTACCAGCGTCACTCGCAGGCCTGCCGGCTTTGAGATGCCGGTAGTAGTTGGCGACGAGGGAGGTGGCTGGCCACTCAGTCTGAGCGTTGTGGGGGGAGTGGGGATGTGAAACAATGGTCCTATCCATCGGAAAGGGCGATTGACACATAGCTATGAATTCATAACCACAGAGCGTATAGTATATTAGTCCAGACATGC